>BGPR01011193.1:32516-49606 GCA_013235015.1 Araneus ventricosus
CAAGTTACTTTTTGGTACTTTTGATATGAATTTCAAACAAGCAAAAGAACGTTTGATAACTGAAAAGTCTATCAGTTTACTTTATTCATTATTTTCCTTTAGCATACGCAACAGATGCCAGAAGGCAGAATTAGCGTTTTTTTTTTATCATCTGTAGACATCGGTGTCTTACAAGCCAATATGAAGCAGAAAACAAAAGACGACTTTCAGACAGACAAGAGCAGCTTGCTTAAGTGTGCATGGTGTGAACCCTAACAAGCGATTTCAAGCAATGAAAAATAACAAATACCTGTTTCACCATCTTCTGTGATATTATTTGTTTCTCCAATCCTCGGTGACTATTTTGAATGAGAAGATCAGAAATGAAATAGAATTTATTTCGATTCGAACTTCACTCGTGTTTGCATATTTCATAAAGTCACTGAGAGAAACTTAACTGTGAAAAATCTTTCACGAAAAGAAACGCCATGTTAAGAGAAACCATAAAAAGAAGATATCTCTTGTGTTGGAGATTCATCTATGTTTTTCCCAGGCATGCTCCCACAAACATGGAGAGAGGAAAGAATACAAATAAATAAACCCTCCGAAACAGTAGATATCGTCTATCTAGTAAATGGGAAATCTTTGAACTCGGAGATGATTTATGATGGTCAATAAAGCAAAAAATCCGTGTGTTTATTTCCCCAGATCTTCGTTTCGCTGTGCAGCTCTGTTTGAATGTTTGGAGAAGGAAAAAAAAAATGTTTTCTCAATATAGAGAAGTAACTTTTCAAAACCATGAATTGTGAAGTTTCATATAAGCTCAAGTAGAGGTCGCTTGCGAATAGTAACAACAGCAGTAGCGGTGACCTTTTCTCTTATAGATTGACATTACAACCAAACCTTTCTACTACGACTACCCTCCGTTCCAAGGAAAATCGGCCGTTGAGAAGGTGTGGTAGCTCCAATGGCGAATCCTCGGGGATGGGGAGTTGCAATGGGGATGCAGGCTCTCCCAGAGCTAAACGCCAAAATTCTTGATTTTTTTCAGATCACTGCACCTGTTTGTTCTTCTTAGAAAAAAAACACGTGGCAACATTGCTTTCTGGCTCGACATGCTCGAAAATTTTCCAGCTTTTGTAGTCATTCCACTCGTAGTGGTAGCTTTAACGCGGTCGAAACATTTTGAGGCTCGTTATTTCATAGTGTTTTTTATTAAGTTATCGAAAGTATTGCAGTGTCCTTTGCGATTCTTATTGTCAAGTGAGTAAAATTAAATGGTTTTAACTTACATAAGCTGTAAGGTCACGGAGATAAAAAATTTTATTACCTGAACCCCCCGGGAAGCATATTTACAAACCCTACCCTGATAGAACTGAGGCAAGAAATCGGACAATATGATTGGCTCGCTTCACCGAGAGCCGATGACGTCGTTCTTTGCTCTCGTACGGAAATTATAACAAAACAAGCGATTGAATGTGGTTTTTGAATTAGTTTAGGTTTCCGTTGCTTGGACTTCGGGAAATTTTGTTCTACGATACGCACCTACGTAGCAATTTTATTTAGTCTAGCGATTATTCTTTTTTTCGTTTTATTATTATTGGCCTTAATAATAATAATTAATAATTTTACTATTATTTGGCATTAATTAGAGTTAGATTAGTTGACTTTGAAACATCAAATGAACTATTTACACTCGAATGACATCAAAAAAACCTAACAACATTTGTCTAACCTGTTAGTTAATACCCTTCAAACAAAGTTGTTATCATTAGACTTTTCATTAGTATAATTTCTTACAGTGTGGGTTGCTTTATTTTTTATGATATTTTAAAAAATAATTTCATTTTTAAAAATATTACAACCCACGGAAGAATGTTTTATGTGCTTAACTGCGGGTAAACGGAGAAAAGTAGGACGACTCTTGTTTTGTTACGATTGCCGTACGCTACGTGCGAGAGCTGAAAACGACGTCACTGCCCCTCGTAGCCAATGATATTGGCTGATTTCCTGCCTCAGTTCTATCAGGGTAGGGTTTGTAAATATGCCCCCCGGAATCCTAGATTCGGCACTGGGGTGCTCTAAAGGGTTTCCTGTTTGTGTGTAAAAATGCGTATTTAAACGAGCCATAATTCGGTATTTCTGATAAAATGAATTTCAAGAATCATTTAAAGAAAGAAAGTACTTTATTCGAAAATTTTTAACATTTATGAAAAAAGATACAACTTATGTTAATCTTATGGATCTTTCAGCTTTTTTTGAAATATATTTTTTCCTTTTTTAAAAAATTGGAAATATAAATCCTTAATTGTTTCGTTGGTAGTGGTTGAGTAATGGACAACATTCTCATCTATTTTTTTGAAGTTAATCAAAACTGATAGCTTCTACATGGTGTCGTGATAGTGTTCGTAGGCTGGGTACTAACTGCAAATTGCGACCAACGAAATATAGACATGCGTGAAGCAATATGCATGATGTAAAAAGCATTCAAAATACTCTTCAGGGTAGATCATTTGTGTTAGAGCTACTAAATTTGGCACGTTTTTTTCTGGGTAGTAAATGGTTAGTAATGAAAGATTTATTTCAAAATGTTCATTAGATTTGTAATTAAAATTTAATTCAATTGTTCGATTTTCAGGGATAACGCAAAAAATGTTAAGTCCAAAGTAAAATCAGTTATAGAACAGAGTGTGAGAGTTTAGAGCTCGTGCACTCTACAAAACAACCCATCATTGGTGTGTCAATTCAATTCTTTTCAATAACTTCGGAACATATTATTGCACAAAAATTGTTCTTAAGACACAATTTCAAAAGAAATTGAAAGCTTTGCAGTGATACCCTCTTCATTTCCTTACTTTTTGTTTCTCTAATTTTTATAAATTTTCTAAAGAAATTGTAAGTATGTGTTTATATTAATAAAACATCTTTAAATGTTTTACAGATATTTTAAGTATATTTGACAACAATACTTTTCATTCTCTAGTTACCGGATCAACATTAAATCGCGTTGCCACGACATTCAATACATTTTTTGCGTGCGTGTTATCATTTTTGTTGGACGGAACTTCAATTTCTGTCCTTCTTCACATTTTCATAATGTTTGATTTATCTGCTTTTGGCGAAGAAGAGGATTTGAACCTAGGTTTTGGATTCGTTATAACGGCATTACAAAGATGGGAATGTTTATTTACTGCATAAGTATATATACCAGAATTGGAATGATGATTATGATCGTATGATTGATTACATTATATGTTTTTTTTATTTTATGAATTCCAGTAGAGTTCATTTTATAATTATAACTATTCAATTTATTAAATACATTTATCTTAAAGTTATAGCTTCTTATTATATCATCGTAAAACTGCTGCCAAACTCTGCATCTGCAACAATTTCTCTAATTCAGAGTAAATTTTCGAAAATAATATAAAGACAGGCGAATCAAGACTAAAACACCTCAGACTAGAGGGGTTGGAATCTTCTTCAGATTTCTTTCAACATATTAGATCTAAAATGACTTTCTCTAGAAATATCACGTGACAGTGGTCTCGAGCTCTGCCAGCGCAGATCCTGAGTATATTGATGTTTGTTAAAAAACTGAAGTTATAACGCTTAAAAATAAGAAAGAATTCAGAAAAGTAAGAAAGCGAGAGAAAAGAAAGTAATATCTGAAAAAATGCGATAGAAATGTTGGAAGCTTATAGGAAAGGAAACATTTCGACTCCTGGCAAGATATTTACTGATAGTTAAGTCAAATCTTAAACAGAAGAAGGAATACAGTAACGAAAATGACTTACGCATTCTCTTTTCTGTCTTAAATAAATTGCTTGAAAATAACTTAGTCCTCGAAAATTTAAAATGCAAAAAACAAAATAGCCTCAAGAATGTAAATTTTCCTATAGAATATTTTAAAAGACATCTTTATTCATACTTTACAATATTAATTGATACATATTTTATTTAAATGTATAACAAAAGATCCTAACAAATTTCTAGCTAGGTATCTAATAAATTTAATTTACTAGCGAAAACACCTGACCTATATTAAATAATCATTGAAATATCGCAGCCTGTGTAAAGTTAATCAAGTTTAAACTTTAAATATTTTTTAACTAAAAATCTTTTTAAAGTTCTTTAAAGTTACTTTTTGGATATAATTTAATAACAAAAATTTGTATTGCGAATTTAAATTAATGATAAATCCCATCTTCTGCCTGAAATTATTCTTAAATCTGATAATTCCTCAAATTTATAAGTTCTTTGTGTAAGTCTCTCAGATAGGTTAGATTTATATTAGCTATGATGAAAAATAAATTTAGCTGGTTTAAAATTTTCATAGAAATCAATTCACTTCTCAAATAGTTGCAGATTTCTCTACTAATGATAGGTAGATGGCTGATTCAAGTGGTGTAAAAGCGCATTTTTTTCTGCTTCAAATATATAATTTATTTAATATGCTTAGAACAACTTTTAACCCATTAGTCATCTGTCGACAGAAGGTTTAAACCTCCTGTTTAGAAACATTACCCGATTCTTATTGAGTATTCATTCAAGTACTTCATTGATAAAATAATGAATAGTTTACTATTTCCCAAAGAGCTAGTTTGGACTTTTAATTGTATATTCGTGATTAATTCCTAGTGCCGGTCATTTTTTTTCTCTTATGTTTTGTTATTTCATTAACTTTAAGATTTTTAAGTATATGAATATCTTAAAAATATTAATTATAATGTTCTTGTATGCTTTAATTATCAGTCAAATTTTCAATACTAACGCTGTTCTGTATCCATTTCTTTAAAAAATATGGATGTTTTTAATTGTGGAAAAGAACTTTTGCTTAATCACCGGAACGTTTCGTTTACTCTAAAAGTACTAAACCACGAAATTCTAAAAGGATTTAAGAAAGTTGTTTTACAGCTGAATAATACTGAAATATTAAATCAGGAGGTTGAACAAAACATTTAATCAATCAACGAAATTTACTGGATCATTTTAAATACTTCCGTCTGTTGAATTATTTGCGAATTTCTCTTTTTATAAAAATGGAATAATTTTTACCTGAAATGATGAATTACTTAAGAATACTATTTATTCAGAAACATCTTAGTTCTATTGATTTCTGGTATGTGGACATTTTTTGTTTAATTGTCGCAATTTATAATATGAAATGTACTGAGTCGATGCGTAATTTGTTTGAACGCTCTTCTACGTATTTGACATAATTTTTTATTAAATATTACAGTGTCACGAACATGTAATTTCGCTTCCCTACAATTTTAGTCTTATTGTTGGAAAGATATATTTGCAGAGTTTCTTACTTGCTATCGGGGTAGGTCAGCCAATGTCCCCGACCTTGGCGACTTTGGTAAAAAAAACAAAGGTCCCTGAAAATGATAGAATTTTCTCTCCATCTCTATTACTAGCGAAGCTATGGAGATATATCTGGAATTTTCCTGTGACGTCACATGCTTCCGGAAAAGGGTATAAATACTCGGAGGTACAGAACGACTTTGATCGTCTTTGGAGTGCTAACGCTTTTGGAATATCTTTGGAGTCTTGTTTGCTCTGCGAGTTGGTCAGCTGTTACGAGTTAGGAAGTTCCGTGTTTTCATTTAATGTAGTTGGAAGGTTGCTCAGAGTCGCCTGTGTGTATCTGTGAAGAAACTCAATTCTCATATGTGTCGCATACTTTATGTAAAAGAAACGAAAGTGTTCCTATATCAACCAAAACCAATATTTACACGGAACAAAGAATAATAAATGTCATATTCATGGTCTACTCCTGTAGTAATTGTATTCTTAACCTCCAACGACTGCATTGAGTGAAAGGAAATGAAATAAAATAGAATTCCTTTTTTCGAAATTCACAGGTATTTACATCCTTCAATGAATTTACAGAGAGAAACTTCACAGTGAGAAAAGACTGAAAAATTCTAAAAAAAAACGTTGTGTTAAAAAAAGAAAAAACTTTAAACTGAGATATATCTGTGTTGGAGATACATTTTCGTTCCCTGTAGGCATGTCCCCCAGAATGGAGTAAATACAAAACCGACTCAAACACTAGATATTGGCTAGTAAATGGGGAGCCCTTGAACTTTAGGGATGATTTATAACGGACAATAAAGCAAAAAATATGTGTGTATTTATTATCCCGATCTTCGTTCGCAATGCTATTCGGTTAGAAAATGGAAATAATGCCTTCATTCCAGCGAAACATCTTTGAATGTCCTTGAGTGAAAAAAATGTTCTATTTCGCATCTGTAGATCGTTTATGAATAACAAGAGCATTATTTTGCATCTGGTAGATCGGCGAGTGTAATGCACTAGGCATCAATTTTTTAAAAACTCTGTTGCTTGAACATCAAGCATGGCATTGGATTTACATCTGTTAGCGATTTTTGTATTATTCCACCTCATCATTCTGTAGATTTTTTAGATTCTTTTTCTCCTTTTGAACCGTTTTATTTAAATAAAATCTTTTTTTAAAACTATGTTCGATCACGCTTTGATTTTTTTTCATGAGATTAGATTTCAAATGAGCTCAAATTATCTTATAAAACTGGAAATGAATCATGATAAAAAAATTTCGGAGTGTAAGTAAAACATGCTGAGAATACTCAAGTATTATTGAGGACTTTTGAACGCTTAAATTGTTTGTTTTATCGATGAAATATTGATTGAAACTGTAAAAGCATTAAAAACAGATTAAAAAATAAGTGAAATCTTATACTCAAATAAATGATACCTTCTCGTATAATCTACAAATCTTCTCAATTATAATTTTATAACATTTTTGGTTGATAAACTCATTTCCTTTATTGATTATCTATGTCTCTTTTTTTAAACAGGGCATTCAATTACTCTATTTGCTGTACTGTGTTAGAAAGTTTTGTTGTTATCTTTGAAACGAATTTTTTAAAAAAAAGTTTGTTTCTTAGTTGTTGAGAGAATTTCCGATGCAAGAAAACCCATCTTTCTTTAACATATCAAATAAAACAATAAATGATAATAAATAATTTGTAATATTTTTAAATTTTTATTATATATTTTTAATTTTGCGATAAGAGAAAAAAATATACGTACCAAACTTCGTTTACGTTTTAATTTCTTATTGATTTAAGCTTTTATGAAGTATTTGTAAATAATTATATACCATCATTTTTTAATAAAAGTAATGTTAACTGCAAAACATATAGTACTGAATGGGTTGAAAGAAAGCGAATTAATTTTGATACTAAGCGCAGCCAAAACTACTTACCCGAAACCTACTTATGTCTGACACATAACAATCGGAGTTAATAAATTACAAGCAAGGTCTCTAATGCTTACAACAACTTTTAATGTAGTTGAGCATGAAGTTTAGTGAAAACGCAAGTATTTTTAACCGTAAATCAAACTGTCAATCAAATTCTAATATCTGAATTAGCTAAACAACCAGATGAAATGGAACTGTTCGAAAAACAGAAGTTTTCGACGGATGACGAGTAACTTATTTATTAATGTTTCTTTCTTTTAAAGGTGTGGAATTTTTATAGAAGCGTTTCTCGAACCTTTTAGAACTTATATTCAACCCCGTGTACCACTAGGGATATACGGCGGACCCTTCGAGAGTTAAGGCTACACGAAAGGGAGATTGGTAGTAAAAGAGAATTTCAAGTATAAGAGATTGAAACAAAGAAAAGAGAATTCTTTAATTTTAATTCCCCGAATTCGTGTAAAAAGAAAAATTGAAATTTGTGGACGTCCGAAAGCCTATTCACGAAATAATAAAAGGAAGGAGCAAATTAAGACTTTGTAATTGATTTATAATTGGTAATTGGCCCACCATCATATACCACATCGCGCGATTATTCAAGAGTCATCAATATCTGAACTTGCACGATTTTAGATGAGTCATAAATGTCTTCCAAAAGTACAGCCTTACTTGGTGCCATTGTTCTCTTTCAGCTTTTTTGTTGTATTCGTTAGGTTTATAATGAAAGATCTCGAATCCTCTCAAAGCTTCTTGTATTGACGTTTTTATTTAAAATGTGTTTAAAATCAAACATGAACGGGTAATTATCAATACGAATAACAACTAGCATTCATCACATGTTAACGCGAAATTATTTATTTGAATGTTATTTTCATTTGCTTTGACATTGAACTAATGCTATTTTTAAAAATGAATAAAATGTAAAATAAAAAATAATATAAAATAATAATAAACGTTATTAAGTTAATTCGAGTTGTTTGATTTTAAGCTAATCTAAGCCCTTTCTGTAATTAATAAGAACTTTTTTGCGAGGACGGATGGCCGGAGAGATATAACAGTATGGAGTAGCCAAAAATATATGACTAATCAAGTAAGGCAGTAAAAAAATGTTGGGAACCCCTGCTATAACCCATTATGGTCTTTTCTCATATTTCAATACGATGCATTCGCTTTCAAAATCATTTTGCTATTTCTTAAACAATCAACTTTGTCGGAAGTCTTTAAACTCTTCCGACAAACCCTTTCAGGCAAGCGAGAACACACGCCATACTTTTGCTTCTCTGTGACATGAGATGACCCGCGAATAAAATCTGACACGTTGCGAAAAACACCTCTGTAACAAGTCGGAATCCAAAAAAGTGGAAAGTGAACCCGTCACTTGAAATATTGAGTTAAAGACAGCCATCTTAAAAGGGATGGAAAATTCGTCTTGATGGAACGGCGAATCAGATGCCTTTTTCCATTCATCGGAGGAAGACGCCGTCACTCTTCGAAGTCGCTCATTCTTTTGTCTTCCCAGGCTAAGGTAATGGATATATCTCCCTCTTTTTCAAGGAAAGAATGTACCAGATTTTCCCATCACCAGGTCAAAATTTCCACCTTCTTCTGAAAGAGAAACACTTCTTGATTAGATAGGGTTGAGGGACGTAAAAAATTTGGTAGATGTGAAATTTGAAATATTCTCTCAGGCGCGAGTTAGATGGCGACAAATGATGAGGATGGAGGTGAAATTTGATTTCTGAAGAAATTCCACTTATTCGAAGCATTTTTTAAAAGAAATTTGAGAGATAAATGGAGAAGTACGAAAACGAAATCTTTTTCATTTCCGTCTTAGTGTTTTAAGTAAGCACATGAACAGATAGGAGTTAAGTTTATACATTATGTGTTCCTTCAAAGAAATCAAAGTACTTGGATTTTCTCAAAAGCTATCTGATAGAAGGTGCCATACTTGGTATGCTTAATGCCAGATAAAATCTAAAATTTTGGGTGCTTTAGAAACATCCGCAAATCAGATTTTTTATCCCCATTATTTTTTCCTTCTATTTACCACATAGCAATGTAAAATTAAAAGAAGAACACAATCTTTCGCTTTTTATCTGGGTACATAACTGCTTAGCCACCTCTGTGCTGTACCTTGGTCAGGGCAACACAATACGACACTGTCAAGAGCCAGTTTGTACAAAACTAAACTTTTCAGCATCTTTGTACAATCTTTAGGTGGTTGAACAATATTACAACTGAGAAGGAAAGTTGGGTTGCTTTAAAATATGCAGGCAACAAGTTAGAAACTTCTGTTCTTTCAAAAGCAAATTATATATTAATAGATTCAAAATTATTTGGACTAGAAAAAACTATTTCTAGTCTCGAAAAAAGATAGTTAAGAAGGAAAAATTATATTGTAACTATAACAATTCTTGAAATAGGAAACAAATTTAACAGATAAATTTTATCGTTAAAAATAAAACAGGAAATTTGTATTAGCCTCGGCGACACATCAACAGGGCAGGTAATTTTTCATTCATGAAAAATGATTATCCTTTCTTTACAGAAACTTCAGGAGGGCAGACGCGTTGCTGCGCGATGAATTGTGAACAAGGGAAGGAACTCTCTTATATCTCTAAAATTCACCTAGGCGTCCAAAACCGTCCGAGTCCGGCCTCTGTCGAACGGGGCGGTTTGAGATAGGATAGGGCTCATAGGGCTAAATAAACACTGTACCTGGCAATAGATTTAATGCAAGATGCTTTTAAAGAACATTTTATGCATATCCAATTCCTTCCTAATGTTGGTTCCTTAGAAATCTTCCAGACCGACCTAGAATTGTTTTCAGAATTTTTCAACTATTCCATGTTGATTTCTATTATATTAATAAAAGTTTAAGATGTTATTTTCAGTGATTCCTTTTTGTACACCTGTTCAATGAACTTAGCAATTACTATATATTTTCTTTCGGTTAAATCAGTAAGTTTATGAATAAAAGATTCTTTTCTGGTGGGATTATGCTCATATTTATCTAGAAGACAAATGTAAAGAATTCCTAACATATAGTAACATAACATTTTCAGAGGTAGACAGTAATTTGCTTCGCACGCGAACGTGAATTCGGTGCAAGAATTTGATTTATTTCTCGTAGAATTCCATCTCGAATTTTTTATTTCAATCCGCCGTGGCATTTGTATTCAAAATTACTTTTGTCTCCAGTTTTCATTCCTATTTTTTCTAAATATTATAAATGAATGTTTTCATCTAAAGAATTAAATATAGGTTTTAGTATGAATAGGACATTGAAATTTTTGTATAAATATAGTTTATTATGACCAGTGCGAAAGCTCAAAATTCAAAAATAATATCCACGAAAATTTTAGACTTACCGATCTGTTGTTGAGATAGAAAACTATTATATTTGAAATTTTTTGTCTTTATCCTTTAATATATTTCGGAGGACTTTTGTGAATGCAACGTAAATATTAATTTCTTAATTTAGATACAGTTCTTCCGCCGTTGATAAAAAAAAATTGTTGGAACACACTTTTCAAATTTATTTATACATTTATCTATTATAGATATTTCTACTTTTATTCAAATGAAAGAATAAAGCTCATATAATATTGTATATGGGCTATATTCTTATAGCATTCCACTCTTAATTTTCCAACGAAATTATTTCCTTATACGTTATTTTCTGTAATGACTCTTTCATATTTCATCTATTTGTAGAACTAAATTATTTACCAATCGTACATTTTTTATTATAAGCAGCCAGTTATTTAACATGTCCAATTAATCTATTAAAAGAAACTCTGTGAAATAGATGTTTGATTAATATAAAAGGATTTTTCAACATAATTTTGAAATAATCGTCTAAAACTGCTCTTATTAAAAATTGAACTGTCAGAATTGCTTAAAGAAACAATTTCCAGAATATTCAGTACTCAGTTTGCAGTAGAAAGCTTGTTCACTTCACTGGTTTCTACAATTTAAGATAAAATCAGAAAAAGTGCGAATATTCCGCCAAAAATAAATTTATTTTCATACAAATTGCGTATTGTACGCTAAAAGTAATACTACATCAAAATATGATATGCAAATAAGTGGAACTACAACTGCTTAATGTCATTGGACACGTGGCCGAAAACAGGTTTTTAAAGCGTCTTTAGTCTTTTGCAAGTAGAAACTGTATACGGAAAATTTCGAGATAGCCCTTTTTTAGATATGAGTACTCGACATCATTTACCTTTACAGTGGCGTGCCACTGGGCGAATTGAAGTTGGCCAGAGGAATTCTATGCATCAAGATGGATGTATGCGAGCCCTTCTGTATTTCATAGACTGTGAACTGCATTTCTAAGAACAGAATCAACTTCTAGAAGGCACAGCCGAGTAAGTTGCATGCGTCGCAGATGACAACTAATTAACTGCATTGAAAACACAGAGCCACTACACCAACCCACAGGATATCTTCTCTTGCAGTAACCACTGGAAGGCTGGTTTCGAGATTAACTGTGAGCAGAAGGTTTAAACAATGATAATTGCTTGCAATATGTATAACACTGAATGTGTAGCGGATTCGAATCAAAAACATTCGGACCCTAGCTCTGACCACCATGCTGCCGATCTTCGTCGTCCCTGGCGCACCCTAATTGTGAACCAGCTTGTGGCAACTGGAGGATTTACCGCCAGCGGGGATATATGAAGACGCTCAACCGAGAACTCTCTCTCTTTAGTCTTTTTCTTTCCAGGTTGTTTACACCCGGTTCCTCATGTTTTCTTCATCTGTACTTTGGAGTCCATGGGCTTACCCTAACATCTTTAGTTGTCATGACATACCGTTTTTTATTTGTTGTTTGTATTAAATGAATTGTTTTAATTATCCAGCAGCGCCTTCTGATATGTGCAATACATCCACATGCGCCACAAATGCACTCCTTACACCACGCCTCTTAAATGAAAGATTCAATTGGACACGCACGTCAAATGCAGTGCAAGTAAATGGAGATCTGTTCTCATTAATGAGGAGTCCAGATGTTGTCTGCAAAGTGGCCCCAGAAGATCATTTGCCTGGCAGGAGCCAAGAATCGCATTCCCCATAATCCCCGTCATACCTATGAAAGAGACAGATTTGGTAGATCCAGTATATGTATATCTGAAGTTATTTCTTTTGATGGCCGCATTTCTCTGTACACTATCCCAAGAGACATTGTTAATGTTCAGTTACATAGATACCTTATTTTTGATCCAATAGTTCGTCCTTATGTCGACGCGGTGATGGAGGGGTCCATCCTAGAGACAATAATACTAGACCACGAAGAGTTCGATAGGTAGAGATTTGTCTTCGTGAGAAAACTATTGTTCTTATGGGTTGGTTAGCACTTTCCCCTGGCCGTGATCCCGATTGAGCATGTTTGTGATGATCTAGGGAAACGTATTGCTACACTTTATATACGGAAGCCTTCGGAGTCTCCTAAATTCTTTGACACAGCAATGGACTTGGGTGTTAAATGAAATAATAAGCAATACTATTTTCGCGCATAGAACATCGCTGTCACGCTTGTAAGAGTTGATTACAATTCATATTGAATTTGACTACACATTGGATTCAGATAATGTGTTTTTTGGTATGTTTTCATTTTGTGTATTTTAAAACAAAAGAAAAACCCACTATTTTTCTTTTGTTCCTTATTTTAAAAAGCAATATTTGAATGTTTTTTAGAAAATTCATTAAATTCTGGTGATTAGAAATTTCGCAAACATTAACTTTCTGGTTTTTCCTTAATTTTTAGAAGCCAGTGTAATTTTAACATTTAAAGGGTCCACAGTTAAAGCGGATTAAGTCCAAGAGAATCATTTCAGACCTCAAAGTTGATTAACTGCATTCAGAATTACATTACTAATTGTTCTTGCTGCCTGGTGAATACAAATTCAACTATGCACTTGAGTCATTATCACACAGAAAACATAAGATTTCTGCATTACCATGGCAGTGTTTTGCAAAATGAGCAAAACATAGACTTGGTGCACTTTAATTCTTAACCTTCCATTAATTTCAAGTGCATAGATTGATATTTATATAATAGAGAATTATGCAAGTTTATCTTATTCTTTGTTTTCATTTAAAATTGGTGGACGGAGTTCAGGAAGCTGCCTAAAGAAAATATCACATTTTTCTGTCTCTGGTAAGCACACTAAAATCTTCGATGTTTTGCAAACCGGTATGAAGCATGAGAAACCGTTGTATATTTGCATGAGATAAACCATAACGAATGGTTGCTTAAAATAAAGAATAATAAATACCAGTTGCATAATCTCGAATTAGATTATTCTTTCTAAAGCTGGGCTGTTCGAAATGAGAAGAACTAAAGCGAAACGTAATTTGCTTTCTTCAAAATTCTGTCACACTTCCATCTTTCGAGAAACATTCTTAAAAAGGAACTTAAAGGTGAAAATGTTTCAAAAAGAAAGTTCGAGTTAAAAGAAGAAACTCTGTAAAGCAGCGATATATCTGTGTTGGAGATACATTTGTATTTCCTGCAGGCATGCTTCCAAAAACCTGGTGAAAATAAATAAATGAAATGTTCTTCGAACACTAGAAAACAGCTGATGAATGAGAACTCTTAATATTTTTGCACTTATACAGGCCAATAAAGCTAAAAACTGTGTCAGTGCTGTACGTTTTAAGGGGGATAGGAAAGATCAAACAGTTTGGCTCGCTTATCAACCGGTCAGTTAAAAACCCTCAGATTTTCTCGTGGTGATAAGAAGTTTAATATCTGCACAAAGTGCAATATGGTTGAGGCCACTCCGCAACATCTACTTGACTATGTTACTTTGGTGTATGATGACCTGCTTAAGCGACCGGATTTCGTGTTGGAGGTGATGAAGGCGAACCATCTCATGGATCTGATCTGATTCAGATCAGAGGGATTAGAAATAATAATAAGAAAAACTGTGTCAGTTTTTTTTTTGCATGACTGTCGTGCCGCTGTACTGCGCTGTTAGTGCCAGAAGAAACAAAATGCTTTTATTCAGGGGGGCTATTTTTTCAGTTACTTGAAGTTCAAATATTTTGCATATGCTTATGTCAAGATCATTTTTATGCACTTTTATTTAATTTGATTTGCTTCGTGTTTGCAAAGAAGGAAATTTGTAATCGACTTTTCACTGCCTTCTTTAAGTGCTAGAAGTTGGAATTTTCCGCACTTGTATGTTCTGGACGACAATGCACTATTTAAAAATTTTACAACTTAATTATAATCTAATCATTAATGAAATTAATTTTTTATTCAATCCGCTTGGCGCCACCTGATGGCGAGTTTCAATAAAGACGGATTTCAAGATAATATTTATTATAATAAATTGTAAATTATAGAATAAAAAATTTTTAAAACAATATACATACTTTTAGCACACTAATGTAAATCAGTTTTTAAAAGCTGTTTTAAACAATATTTTTATGAATAAAAGCAAAGACAATAGCGGAACCTTTCTTCGAATATATCGTGAAGAGTTGAATATTAACCTGTATTTTATAAAATGGTTCCTGACGAATATGGTGGACCATTTTGCTTGTATATTTTCTTTCTATATTTGATTTGTTTCACGTTTATAGCGATGGAAATTTGTAATTTATTTTTCACACGTTCCTTGATGCGTTGCAGCTATGAAATTTTGTACAGTCGAGAGGTCTCTAAGACAATGCTATATCTTAATATTTCAGAACTTAATTATGCTCTCGACTTTGACGAATTAACTTTTAATTCCATGTGAGTGCTACCACTTGGCAGTGAATTTTGGAAAAATAATTTTAGGATTCTATGATAACGAAATTAATGAACTTTGAATATTTTAAGAAGAAAAAAGTGAAAAATAAAAGGTTTATAAAAAATAAGCTTTCTTTAGAGTAATAAAAAGTAGAAAACGCATACTTTTCTTTTATAAAAAGTATGGACATCAAAAGCAAATCGCCAAAGCGTGAGGTACTGAAAATGAAAATATAAAGAAATTAGGGCACGACGAATACCCTCAGACAGAAAATCCCTACACATTCATTAAAAATTACTATAATCGTCGCTTAACAATTAACCCTACATATCTGAATTTTTTGAGGAACTGAGAAGGAGAATAGGAAGATTAAAATATGTCGTCGCTTAACAAGTAACACTACCTAACTCAATTTTTTGAAATTTCAAAGAGAAAGAAAAAACTGAATTTTTCGCAACCAATAATTAATATTTCTGATTTTTATCACATCCTGATAGGATGTGATCCATGGAGGCTCATGTTTAGATTAATAAAAAATTCAGAATTGTTCGTTATTGGTTGCGAAAAATTCAGTTTTTTCTTACTCCTTGAAATTACAAAAAAATGAGATAGGTAGTGTTACTTGTTAAGCGACGACATATTTTAATCTTCCTATTCTCCTTCTCAGTTCCTCAAAAAATTGAGATAGGTAGTGTTACTTGCTAAGCGACGACATATTTTAAATATGATTAAAAATCCCATCTATGTAGAATACCTTTTTAGGTGTTGCATGCTTTTGCGATTTTGTTTTGCCGTCCATATTTTTGGTGAAAAAAGTTATTTTATACTTTATCGCGCGCTAATAAAAGCGTGAACTTAAAGATTATTTTAATTTTTACTATTATAATCTTACATGTTTTATTATAATATTTTTCTTTCATTGGTTTGGATACCAATTTTTTTATTGCACTTAACTTATTAAGAATTCAGTTAGAATATAATCAGGTTTTGATATGCATAACAATGAAGCCTGAAACTTTTTGTCATAAATTAACCATAAATTCTAGATTAGCCTCGGAAGTTCCTGTTTTTAAATACTTTTGTTTTACTCTAGTTGTTTGATGTTTGTAAAGAAGGAATTTTGTAATCTGTCTCCTATTCATGTCTTGATGTGCTAGATTTTATAAACATTCTGTACACTTGTGTGCCTGTGTCGACAAGAAACCATTTTAATGTTTTAAGAACTTAATTATGAATTAATATAGTTAAATTTTGACTCCACACCAGTGGCGAAACCTGGTAGTAAATTTCAGAACAATTTAATTTCATGCGTCTAAAGCATTTATAATAGTGAATTATAAATTAAAAAATAAAAAGAAGAAAATTAAATTTAAAAAATGGAATCTTAAAACGTTAGTAAAAGTAAGTTTCTAAAACTGTTTATTTTAAACTATTTATCAAACTACATTTGCTGTTTTATTTCACTTGTAATAAGTATAATTTGAACAATAAATTTAAAAGCAATAGCAAATAAAATACGCCAATAAAAATGAATTAGAAAGCTTTAAACTTTACTTGCTTTGAGCCCAAAATACTTTTATAGTTTTCTTAAAGCCTGAATCAAATCGAAGTAAACTACATTGCATTAAAAATGCTCATTGCTTCGTTCAGTTACGTATTGCTCAATGTCTTCAAGCGGTGAGAAAGAATCATCATTCTCTCTGACTGAATAGATTTTCCGACAGTATCTGTTAAAATGAAAGAAAGTTTACACGAAACAAGTTCGTGGGAAAAGAATTTTAAACAAAGAAATGAATTCGGAAACTTTATATTCTGTCTGATCACCGTTTTACAAAGAAAGAAAGACAACATAGAATAAAAAATGGCTCCTTTTCAAAGAAAGCACATTAATAAAGCGATTAAATTTCGAACGACGAGGTTGCTTCGTTTTGTTCTGACGTGAAAATTTCTTTGGTAAATCAGTCTGAACTAATCTCTGATTAGAAAGTTCAGTAAGGAATTAATGGGCCATAATTTCAACTTTTTTTGACAGGAAATTAATAAGTCATTTTCGAAGGAGATTTTTCTGCACTTAAAAGCGATTTTTCTTTTTTTTATCG
>BGPR01011194.1:17732-49606 GCA_013235015.1 Araneus ventricosus
TTTTCACTTTATAATAAGCTTAATAATGCGCAATAATTGTAGATTATAATTATGCAAAATTTCAAAAAAATCTTCATTGAATCTCGTGTTTTTTACACTTTTTTAACAGAAGAATGTAAAGACTTATGTCATTGGTTTCATGAGACACAAAAACATACTGCACCAAAATTTATCTCAAATGCTGATACATTTCCTATCTACTTTTTTTTCTTTGCACAACTAATTTCTTTCTCAGTCTTTTGTAGCAATTAATACTTTTATCTTAACAAAAATTAAATAAGTTGGCGAATTTAAAGTTTGTTAATATATTCAAATTCAGACAATTAATAAGATGGACGAATCGGTTGGTAGCCGAATGAGGCTAGTGTGTAATACTACAAAAGCAATGTAAAAATAGAGAAATGATAGTTTCAGCTTACCTCTTTTTTTTCTTTCCTTTTGCAAGAGCGATATATGTCTTTACTCTCTTACGACTAAAAACAGAAATAACACTTTTCTCACCAATTATTTTCCATGAAAGACAGACCAATAAGACTGAGGCCCTCTTTAAACGAAACCTCTTCTAAACGCAAACTCCCCCCAAACTCATAAAGAAATTCGTGAGTGTCGTCTTTTCATAGATGTCATTTAGTGTCCTAGTCACAGTTTTAGCCAAGAAAACCTTTTCTTACAGGCTAGTTCCCTTGTTTGTAAGATTTATGACAGTAAAATTAAACTACAAAAAAGAAAGAAAAAAGCACCTCTTATAGCCATCTCTCACAAGAACCGCACCCTTTCTGCACAAAGGGATGCAATTCCTTCCGTCTTTCCGGGGGCTTCCGAAACCAACAAAGAATCTTAAAGAGTATTGCGCCTCGACTTTTCACCAAAGAGCTACCCTGATCCAATAGCCCGAGGGTTTGTGCGATGGCTGCAACATTCTGGAGAAACATCTGTAAATTATTGGTAGGTCAAAGGAAGTGACCTGGACAGAGACCTTAGTACAGTTCCTACGGGCAGTTGTAATTGCGTATGCGTCTTGGATCGGTATTCGACCATCCGCTGTTCGGACGGTCGAATTACGACGGCAATAAATCTCCAAAACATGGGCCTTGGGTACAGGACTATTTTATTTCATGGCTTTAGAAAAGCTTACTATAGAGAAAGATATCTTTTTTCTCTCCCACACTTTCTGGGGGCCCAAATTGTCTTCTGTTTAAGGCGCCCACTTGCCATCGGGCAAGCTAGCAACCTCGCCAGTCCGCCACTGGATTTAAGAAGAGACACAATTTATCCTACAAGTTTGTTTGTGGCGAGTCTGCTGCAGTCGATTCCAAGACTGTCCAAGTATGGAAAAAGCATTGCCGTCCTTGATACAAAAATATTCTAGTCAAGACATTTTCAATGCTGACGAGACAGGATTGTTTTACAATCTTCTTCCTTATAGGACTTTTGCAGTAAAGGGTAAAGCTGTGATGGTGGGAAACTATCGAAACTGCGATTGACTGTTTTTCTATGCACCAATTCAGACAGGTGTGAGAAGTTAACACCATTAGTTGTTGGAAAATCCAAAAATCCAAGGTGTTTCAAGAATGTGAAGAACTTTCCTACTGAATATGCCTCCAACATAAAATCTTGGATGATAAGAACAATTTTTGAAAACTATCTTCACAAATTGGACAGACAAATGCGCTCAAAGAAACGTAAGATTCTTTTGTTTGTTGATCAATGCACAGCCCTTATTGTAGATTTGAAGTTACAAAATATACAAGTGGAATTTTTCCCTGCCAATTGCACGATTTGGGGATTATATGACCGTTTAAAATACGCTAACGAAACCAACTTCTGAAAATTACTCTTCCAAGTATAGAATCTCGAGGCAAAAAAAAGTCGGTAAACGTGCTAGAAGCCCTCCATATGATTTCTTCAGCATGGGAGAGAGAGTCGGGAATAAATGCATCTCATTTTCTTTGGTAAATGGTGGTTTTCCGGAGGTCCGACGTGATGAATTTGAGAATGAAAATTCTAATGAAACGGAAGATTTCTTTCCCACTTCAGATAACTTTGAGGATTATCGAGCTTGCGCTATGAAAGTCCTTACATCAGAGATTCCGACTCTAAGTGATTTGATAGACACAGAATTGGATAGTTCGGGCGATGATCAAGATGATAATGAAGGACATGGAATTCTCTCTGCGAAAGAAGCCATTCAATCTCTGAAAATAGTGAATGCGTTCCTTTCAAATAGTGAAGGTCAAGAGAAAAGTTTGCAAAAACTCATATGTATTGAGAATGCGATTTGTGATGTAGCTGGTAAAGACAAAACGCAAAGTAAAATAACCGATTTCTTTAAAAAAATAATTTTAAAAAACTGATGTCCAAACCATTGTGAAGGAAGAAAGAAAAGGTATGTAACCTAAATTAGTTTTTATTTCATCGTCAGCGTTTTTTGTCATACCCTGATTTAACGTTTTCCCTCATATAGCGTTATTTCTTTTCGATCCCTTGAATGACGTTAAATCGAGGTTATACTGTATTGTTAAAAACATACGTTTGTGTATGTTGTTAATGATGAGTTTGTTAGGTTTGTCGTGGGGCTAAGTTGCTGCATAATTTCGGCCCATTTTATTTAACGGATAGCAAAAAAAAAGGGTTTTTTTATAGAGAAATTAACAAAATATCCATCGCTCGTACACCCTCACTCAAGCCCTTGTAACATCTGAATCTCGAAGGATAACAGTTTATGGGACGGGATAATACGATTTAACCGACAATAGTAGAATAACTGCAAAAGATAGGACAAACCAACAAAAAAACAATGTTTTTTTCGGAATCTCGGTGCATACAGAAATGACAGGTTTTATTCTTCTCATTAATGTTCGATGTGCAATAAACGCATTTGGTTGAAACCCACAGATTTCACTAAAACTGGCCACTATGCCGAACAATACCCAAGTAAAATACAGATGTGGGTTCGGAAAATGTTTTGAACAACTTCGAAAATTTGACTCGCCTAATAAATTAATTTCATTTACAAAAGTGTATAAATTACAATATATTAAATTAATTTCTTTTAACTTCTATTCTAAAGATGAGTTTCGTAAGAAATTCAACTGTGCAGATACCGTTATTTGTTTTTCATTAATAATTTGTCTCAGCAGAATTCAAATTATTCTATCTCACTTATATCTGTTGTTCATTTTGCTTCTCTGCAGTGTTTATTAAAATGCTTTCACGTAAGAGAATTGGCTATCATACAGAGCCAGCAACGGATATATTCAGCGAGTACAATAAACAGAAAAAAAGTTTGTAGGAAAGTTTCTGTCTGCTAGTCATCAGGTGAAATAGAAATGCAAGTTTTAAAAATTTTTAATATGAACTAAGGCAGAACCCGTAACTCCATCTTTATGAAATTGCATGATTAAGTTTCTAAAATGATTGAATACCGATCAGAATGAAGCAATAGTTCTACAAAAATAAATTAAACCTGAAGAGAACTCTATAAGTAGCGAAGTTCGTTTTCGATGTTTATACAGTCCTTTACAATTATGCAAACCTAACACCGTGACAAAACAACTGTTATAATCAGTTTTTCTTTTTCATAACATTAAATGCAGCTTTTCTAATATTTTCAGCATCATGGATATTCTGAAAGCCAACACAACTCCTGATCTCACACCGCTACTTTACAAGAGAGATTATTTTCTGATTATGTGTCGTAAAGATAAAACGACAAACAAGATCTAAGAAAATTAAAATCTTGAAACAACAAAAATAAGAAAAAGGTGATGCAAAATTGCATAAACCAGTGAAAGTCTTAAATGTGTGTTATTTAATATTATGTGTCGTTTATGTATAAGGTATGGTCAACTTGTATAAAATGTATGGTAAACTTGCTATGAAACAATCTTTGAAAATGTGTTTTCACAATGCTTTGAAATCAGCAACATATATATTTGTTACAGTAAATTAATGTATACGCAATTTTTTGTAAAGTGTCTCTTGAATAAAGGAAATGGTTTTTATTAAACTGATGCGCAAGTGTTTTTATTTCTTCATTATAACAAGTATTAGCCGTAAGCCAGATCATGCCAACGCACAGTGGTCCAGTTGCGGTTTGCAGCGCTACAAAAATCGAAATTTCGAGGTCGGCAATTGGTTGGTTGGTTGAGGTTTAATAGCGCAAGAGCCATTCTTGACTAAACTGCACCAATCAAATGGTAAGATTCTAGTTCAAAATGGTAAAACAAAATAAAATTAAGATAACACGGAAAGTTATAAAATTTTAGCAAATTGTACCACCAATAAGACAAAAAAGCTTAAAATGTTAAATGTATGAAAAAAAGACACCAATAGCCTTTAAAAAGTTGAAAATGTTTTGGTGATTTTCACCCACCAATTCTTGCAAGGTTAGAGACGATGAATGAAAATAAGATCACGATGAGTTTTAAAAAAAAGGACATTCAATTACAATATGTTTGACAGTAAAATGTGTATCACACTATGGTGCCCTTTCGCTACAAATGAGATGCTTGAACGTGAAGCGATATTGGCAAATGAGTTATTTTCTCTGGGGGTCTTTAGAGAACTGTTTGGAAAACTGAAAACCATAAATGTTTTGTATAAGCACACAGTCTTCGGAGGGTTCATAGAAGTTCAAATTGGGGAATGTCTTTCGAACACTAGTCACGTTTCAGTGAGCCTTTGGATTTCGTTCTGAAAAGTCTTAGATTGCTCTTTATCCGTCTGATTTTAGATTTTTCATGATATCTGATTCCAGGCCATCTTACCAGTTTTTGCTCAATATTTTAATATTTCATGTATGTTTTATGCGTTACATTGAAAGCTACTTTTTCTTTAAATTTTAAAGTGAATTTTAAAAGGCTGCACTCTTTAACACTACCTTAAATTTTTTCTTTGATCTATCTATTTTCAAAATTTCTAAAAATTATTACGGAATTATCATTTATTTTATTTTTTAATAACATATATGTCAGTGACTAATTTTTACTTTTCCTTCAATGACGCAAAAATAAATATTCGAGTCGAAAAAAAAAAAAAACGTATTGGAAGATTAATTTAACTTGTCCGATCCCAGTTTGTTTGTTTTTTTGGCACAAGTGCCTCTGCTGGTTAAACTGCGCCACACAGATTGTGCTAACCCAGAGGTGATTGATTGATTGGGGTTTTATGGCACAAGGGCCAGAATTGGCCAAGCTGCGCCAAACATTTGTTTAGGTTTGTGCTAAACTATGTAAAAATTAGGGCAAGATAAAAATGTGGAACTAATGTATATAAAAATAGTGTAAATATTAAAAAATGGGAAAAGTGCTTAAATGAGAGGATAAAAGCCAATTGATTTTAAAAAAGAACCCAGAGGTGAATTATTAAAAATTCAGTCGACAATAAATTCGAATATTTTATTAAAAAATCATACAAAATCTAAAATACATTAGAACTTTTTTAAGAAGTAAAAACACAAAGTACAACAGTATTTTAAATCGATTTCAATATTTATTTCGGATTTAGTAGACATAAACGCACCAAAAACGAGAAAATTTTGGAACAATGCAAAACACGATTTGAAATTTTAAAGACGTAACATCGACAGGCAAGCGTACAGCAACTCAACACGTCTCTCTGTCAAAAAACCACCTATCGGACACTACTAAAAACTGGCAGAGACTCGGCGGGTCTTGCCCGGTGAGGTAGACTCTTTTTATATGTCAAAATGTCCCTGTTAAAACATTTTCTTTCTTAAAATTGCTTAATCGTTTTTTTTATGTTAATTGTTTTGTGTGTTTTCGTAATTGAGTATGTCTGTAGCTATTTTTTAAGTAGGTAAATAATTATAAATGTTATTGTGTCACTTCTATTCATTTAATGAAGACAGACTCGGTTACAAAATAATGGCGCCCAATGTGGGGCAGATTTCCCGCGAGGTAAGTTTTAAAAAATAACGTAATTAACCCCGAGTTTCCCATCTCTCCAAACGTCTTTCACGCATTTTCACTAATTGTTTGCTAATCCTGAATAACTGGAGAGATTTTGCAGTCAAAAAGCTTCACCAAGCAAGCTAAAAGCCAAGTACATTTTATTTTGTATTATTGGTTAAACTTAATATCTAACGATAATCTTAACACCTTAGATAAAGATTTGAACATTGACTCCTTTTTTGCTACCCTGGCATGAAGAATAATGCTCATTCAGCCCTATTCTACAAACTTGATATGTTCATTTGATTTAGTAATTAAAAGTAAATCAATTATTTGTTTACGATGGAACTTATTCTGAGAAATTAATCATTTTGCCATCTAGGCATATTTTGAAAATGAAACACACCATGTGCTTATTCTAAAAAATAATTACTTTGATGTTTCATCAAGAACAGAAGTGTATAATAAGAAAAAAAAAATTATTCCGAGTGTTTATTTATTCTAAACTGCATTTATTCATTTCTTTCTGTGTACTTTGATTTTCATATATACATATATATTTTTACTTGGCTATTCAATTTTGTTCGCATCATGCTTTAAAAAAAGGAAACAAAAAGAATTTGCATATGCCATATTGTTCTTAATGGCAGTAACTTTCAATATTGGATTTGAAAACTGTCGAAATTTGAACACTATAAACTTTAAATACGTCAACAAAAAGTTTTTCAACTTTGAAAATAATTTAGATTTGTGAACTCTTTATGCTGGACAAGAAGTTGATTTAAATTTTATCTAGCTTATAAATTTAGTTTCTAATGAGGCGTTAGGACAGTAACAGTTCATTATTTTGGCACTAGATGGCTGTACCAATCAAGCTGTTTTAAGCAATACGGCTCAGATGGCTACGATATTTATAAAAAATAAAATTAAATCTAATAAATGAAATAATAAAATGTTAAATATATTATATTTAAAAGTAAATAATTATTCTTAATTTTTAAGATAAAATTCATAATTTATATTTAATCTTTTTTTATGTCTGTGCTAGCTAATGGTATGGATGCTAACTGTAACCTGATTGTATTTTGTAAAAACGTGGTTTTTTAGAACCATTTTGACACTTGCTCTTGAGACGTGATATATGATGTACGTGGCTTAGTTCTCATGATGTTTCCACGGAATAAAAATGTTAGAAGCTGAATGCTGCTGTTATGGTATAATTTCATCTTGAACTCGACACGCAACCTAGATATATAATGCTAAATTTAAGTGCCAGAAAGTAAAGCACTAATAACTGGTGACCGGAGAGTCACTTTACCAGATTTTTTTTTATTTTGTCGAATTTGGACTTTGATTCGAATTACCATCATGCCTGACGACCTACCAGCATCGGAAAAATTGGAAGCGAGCGGCATTAGGATAAAAATACCGCCGTTTTGGACTGATAAACCTGAGATATGGTTTTACCAGGTTGAAGCGCAGTTTCAGATCTGCAAAATAACTTCGGAAGACACGAAGTTCAATTACCTCGTGGCACAACTTGAACCACGTTTTTTGGAAAATATATGGGACATTATCAAGGATCCTTCTGTCAACAAATATTCGACAGCTAAAGAAAGACTGCTTATCACTTTTAAGGAAAGTGGGAATAAGAAGATTAAACGCCTAATCACTGGATTGGAATTGGGTGATATGATTCCCAGTAAACTCCTACGAAAAATGCCATCTCTTGGAGAACCTGATATCTCCGAAAATGTTCTACGGACATTGTGGCTCGAAAAAATGCCGGACACAGTGAAAAGTATCGTCATCGTGAGAGAGGAATCCCTCGAAAAACTCGCGGCGATGGCAGATAAAATTGTGAGATGAATCCGAGGACTGCAGAAGGAGCTTACTGGAATTGATCAACTCCTCTCGAAAATATCAGCACTGGAAAGCCAGATCGCCAGCATGAGCGTGCAACGACAATCGCTGAGTCCTCATCGACACCAGAGGAACAGAAGCCAGAGCAGTTCGAGACGCCGATTCAATCCTCAAGGCAAGTTGTGTTTCTTCCACTTCAGATTTGGCAAGAAGTGTTTGCCAGAAAAATGTGTACAGCCTTGCAGTTGGAGAGACTTGGGAAACCTGTCCCAACAGTAGAAGCCACGGCGAGTCCTGCTGCAGAATCACTTGGCCGCAAATCCCGTCTATTTGTCAGGGACAGAGAAACGGGCTGCCAATTCCTTGTGGACACTGGTGCAGATGTTTCAATAATACCTTTTACAAGAGCAAGAAGTGAGTGTTAATTATCTCAGTATAAACTGCATGCAGCGAATGGTGCAGAAATCCCTACTTATGGCATAAAAATGTTGACTCTTGATTTAGGCTAAGACGGCCATTCCAATGGCCATTTGTAATCGCCAAAGTGTCAAAAGGCAATATAGGAGCAGATTTTTTAAAACAAATTTCGTTTATCATTGATCTGTTTAATAAGAAATTAATTGATGGGGTAACAAACCTCTCAACTAAAGGGGAAGTTACCGCCATTCAAA
Source organism: Araneus ventricosus (assembly GCA_013235015.1). Taxonomy (NCBI): domain Eukaryota; kingdom Metazoa; phylum Arthropoda; class Arachnida; order Araneae; family Araneidae; genus Araneus; species Araneus ventricosus. The sequence continues at coordinate 26,182 of BGPR01011194.1, forward strand.
AAAATTTTGATTTGAGCACTGTCAACAAAACTTCAAAATATTTTGAATTGCTGAATTTATATCCTGATCTTAAAAAGCCTAACTTAATAAATAGGCTTGTCAAGCAGAAAGTAGAACATCATATCCTAACTACAGGACAGCCAGTTTATTCCAGGGCAAGACATTTAGCTCCTGATAAGCTGAAGCTATCAAAACAGGAATTTCAATTTATGCTTGATAATGATCTTATCAGACGACCTAAATCTCAATGGGCCAGCCCCTTGCATCTTGTAAACAATAAAGATGGTACATTAAGACCATGTGGGGATTACAGACGACTGAATGCTCAAATTGTACCTGATCGATGTCAAATTCCAAGAATTGAAGACTTTCATTGCATTTTGAAAGACATTTTTTCAAAAATAGATCTTGTGAAAGCGTACTATCAAATCCCAATTACTGAGGAGGACAAAGCAAAAACTGCCAAAACAACCCCTTTTGGACACTACGAATTTAATGTAATGAGTTTCGTTCTTTGTAATGCCCCTTCAACCTTCCAGCGTTTCATCACCGAAGTGTTATTTGGATTAGATTTTGCGTTTCCTTATCTCGATGATGTGCTCGTAGCTTCATCTTCAGAAGAGGAGCACAAGGAACATCTTAAAATGGTGCTTGACAGATTCCAACAGTATGGCTTATGAATTAATATTTATAAATCACTGGATGGGGACTGACCAAGTAGAGTATTTGGGGTACCTAATCACTGCAGAAGGTTCTCGTCCATTGCCAGAAAAAGTTGAAGCCATCACCAACTACAAACTACCAACAACCATTCATGAGTTTCGGACATTCCTTGGCATGATCAACTTTTATAGGAGGTCTTGAAGGAAGCTGCAAAGACCCAATTACCTCCTCATGAAATGCTGAAGGGGGCGAAAAAGAAAGATCGCAGAAAAATTCCATAGACTGATGACACCATAAGAAGGTTCGAAAAATGTAAAGCTGATCTTGCCGAAGCTGCTCTTTTATCCTTTCCAAGGTCTGCACTGCCCTTATCACTCTGTACAGATGCATCAGACTTTGCTGTGGGTTCAGTATTGCAACAATACAGATGAGAGTTGGAAGCCAAGAGCATTCTACTCAAAAAGCTAAATGATACATAGAGAGCATATAGTACTTATGATCGAGAATTTTTGGGAATATACCTCTCTATAAAGCATTTCAAACACCGATTGCAAGGAAATGAATTCAATATTTATACTTATCATAAGCCACTTACATTTGCATTTCGACAAAAAAACGAAAAAGCATTTCCACGACAGCTAAGACAACTACAATACATATCAGAATTTTCAACTAATATCCAGCATATACAAGGTAAAGATAATGTAGTTGCTGAAGAACTGAAGCTGTGTCAACCATCGACTATGATGCGATCCCAGGCAGCAAAGACTGGTCGGTAAATAGTTGGCCAAGCGCCGCCTTGATTGGTAAATGATCGGCACATTTCAAATGAATCGTGTTAAGATCGCCCCGATATCGCTCTGTGACCTTCCTTCATCAGAAGAATAGCAAAAGGTCGGAAAAACGTCATCGGCGATGTGATTCTTTTTGAATAGGTTATTGGTCGGCAAGGCAAATGTAGAATCGTCTCATAGATGGCGCTGTGAAGAAACGTTGGACTTCTTCTTTTCTTTTCAATCTTTTCTTCTTTGGCTACAGGCGACTCTCCAGCTTCACGCCCTTTGCATTAACATCGTCGGTAAGTAAATACTTTATATAATTGTGTATAATTTCATTACTAGCATGACTTTATAGTATTTCGAATACTAACTTATCAGAATATATTCGATACTGAAATTTGAACTAAATGATTTCTTTTATGATGTCTTATTCATGAAAAGAAATTATCCGATAGAAAAACAATAACCCTTTTTTTCGATTGAAGAATGAATTTAGTGAAATAAAAATTTTTGATTACTTTTAAGTTATCCACAACCTGGCTAAAAGTGTGGTTATGAATCTGAATAATTTAGTGTGTTGTTTAACTTTTGTTACCTTACAAATGATTAAAATATAATTTAAGATCAACTTAAATTAATATTTTAAATAATATCGATTTGTAATTTGATTTGGAAGACGTATAACGTATTTTGGGAATTATTAACTAGCATTATTGAATAGTTTCAAAGTGCATGCAATTTCGTATATTTTATGTGTAAATTGGTTACTTTTTAAGATAGTTTTGGTTACTTGGATAACATCGTATTTACGTAATGTGTAACTGTGTTTTTAGGTATGCGAAATTTTATTATTTTCCCATTTAACTTTATATTATTCGTATTCAGAATTATATCCTGATTATTTTGACACATTTCCTGTATTTTTGAAGTGGTCAGTTTCATTTTATTGCATATTTTCATTTTCTCAACTGTCATGGTGGCCATTAGCCAACATGGCGGCTCTGGGATAGCGTCAGTGCATTTTCACAATCCTTTGTAATCCATGTTTATTCTTTTTGAATCGTGGCCTAAACATGATTATTTTTAATCTAGACATCGTCACGTTTTATTTCATATATTTTTGTGTTGATTGAGTCTGTAGTTAACTTTTCATGAGTAATTTTATTTTTCGGCTTAAACGTCTTACTTGATGTGTCATGGCCACCATAGCGTCATGACTGCTACCACATCAATCAATTTTTAACTATGCGGAAATTTCACTTGTTAAGGTATCCGACTGGTTTAAAATCGTCGTTTTCGATTTCATGACTTAATTTTGTAGCCTGTTTAATCAGCTTTCTGAAGTTGTCTCGCTTTTTACTCTACGTGAATTGCAAATGGAATTGCAGCTGTTTTATTACCGAGTCACAAGCTAAAATCTAGACCGAAAGTTTGGAAGATATAGATTTCATTCGTTTTTCTCAAAGTACATTTTTAATTCATTCTAATAATTTTTACGATTTCTTATATTATTAAACTTTAAGTCTCTTTTTAAAAGTATTATTAATCTTTATCATTTCAAAAATTGGCAATAGCATCCCTCTCTTCATTGCTTTGTTTACATTCAAACGAGTTATTTTCATACCGTCTTTTGAATGAAAAACTAGTGTTCTAGAGTTTTAAAATCAATTATTTAGCCTTTATTTATGCAGTTGAAAAATAACATTAAAAAATATATACAAGTTACTTTTCAAAAAAATGTCTCCGAACACAGTCGGATACCTTAATTCAATTTCTCATTTAATTATTGTCGATTATACATTATTATGTACTCCGACACTCTTTTTATTTCTTAAATTTTATTTTTACTATAGTTTTGACGCCTTTATACTTCGTTGACGGAGTATTGCGTCATCTTCCTAAATTGCGGTATTTTAATTTTCTACTGGCTCAAATCTTACTATTTTTAATCGGTATATTTTTCTGACACTTTTTATATATTTTTTTAATTTTCCACTTTTGGGTTACTATTATGTGTTTCACTTACCTTGATGAATACAAAGTGGTTTTTAAGCCCCCGCGCAATTAATTATTTATTTATTCACGTTTTTCTGTCTTCACCCATATGCATCTACATCAGTTGAATAATTGTTTTGCATTTGAAAGCAATATTGAGTACATTTTTCATGATTGCTTTTTTTTTTCTTCTCTAGGTTGAAGATATTTGCTGAAATGAGGTGATGTTTGTTTTTTTTCCTAAACTATTAAACTTCTTTAACTTAACTTATTACCTGTAATACTCAACATTAGCACTTGACAGCATTAATTTCTGTCCATATAACAATATGTACCGAGCTCAAGGTTCATCTCGTTGGCAGAAAAATAGAAATATTAATTTTAAAGTAGACAGGCATATGAAAGAAATTTCTAGAGCTGCTGAAGTAAATAATTCATTTGATTATGCAGATTTACAGTTCCCCCATTCACCAGTTTAAAAAAAAAAAAAAACTTTTAGAAAATTCTCAGAATCTTGCCCCCTTTCAATCTGAAAGTGCTAGTATTGCTTCCACTAGTTTTAATTCTACATATAGTATCCATAGCGTAATTGATTCTGATCATATTGCAACCAACGTTGATTTTTCAGATAGCGATGAAATAGGTGCTGATATATCGAAATCTTTGATTCCTATTGCTGATGATACAGACCTTCAAAAAAACCTTGGTGCATGTTTTATGAAGCACAATGCATCTCATGCCTTAATAAAAGATATTCTCAAAATTTTAAATCCATATCATTCACTACCTAATGATGCTGTACCCTATTAAGAACAATGTCTTCCTGCTAAACAGTTGAGTAATGGGGAGATGATTTATTTTGGATTATTGACAGGTATTAAAGAAAAAATAAAAAAAGGTTTAATTGTAAATAATGGTAAATTAAATTTGCTATTTAATATTGATGGGCTGCCTTTGTATAAAAGTTCTAATAAACAATTTTGGCCCATTCTTTGTCGAATTGAGGAGACTGCTGATAAATCACCTTTCCCTGTGGCTGTATTCTGTGGCTCTTCTAAACCAGATACTGTTAATGATTTTCTTTGATTTTGTTGATGAACTGACCAGTTTCAAAGATGGTAGTTTAGATATAGAACATGAAATCAGCATTAAAGGTTTTGTTTGTGAAGCTCCTGCCAGAGCATTTTTAAAATGCATCAAAAATCACAATGGATATTTTGGCTGTGAAAAGTGTTGTCAGAAGGGAAAATGGGATAATAATCGAATGACTTTTCCCGATTCTAATGCCCCTAAACGTAAAGATTCAGATTCTTTCTCACATGATAATGATTCTGGACATACCTTAGAAAAGTCTTAAAGTAGATATAGGGTTAGTAACCCAATTTCCATTAGATTATATGCATATGGTTTGCCTTGGTGTCATGAGAAAGTTATTAATTTCTTGGTGCCGAGGCCCATTAAATGTACGTTTGTGTAGTAGAGATATTGATATTTTGTCAAATAGGTTGGTATCTTATAGTAGGAATGTTCCAGATGAGCTTCCAAGAAAACAACGAAGTCTGAGAGAAATTGATCGATGGAAGGCTACAGAATTTAGAATGTTTCTTTTGTATTTAGGGCCTGTAGTCTTAAAAAAAGTATTACCATCTAATCGCTACAATCATTTCTTAATTTTGAATGTAGCAATAAGAATTTTATGTAATGAAGTAACCATCAGAGATAACTTGTCATTTGCAAAAGAATTATTGTTAAAATTTGTTAAAAAAAGTAAAAGTATATATGGATCTGATTTTATTGTGTATAATGTGCATAATTTAATTCATCTGGGAGATGATGTTGAAAAATTTGGACCATTAGATTCTTTTAGCACTTTCTCTTTTGAAAATTATTTAGGTCAGCTAAAGAAATTACTCCGCATTCCAAACAAACCTCTTCAACAAATATGCAGAAGAATTTTTGAGATTCAACAAAATTCTACTAGAATTAATGTAATGCCACCAGATTTTCAGTTCTTCAATTCACAAAGAAGGAACAGCTTCTTTAGAAGGGCTACAGTTCAAAGTTGCTAAGAAAGAGGGTTTCATCATCAAATTGTCTGAAAATAATAATTGTGTAATGTTGAGGGATGGGAAAATTATTATTGTTTCAAATATATTACTTTGCGATAAAATTATATTGATAAAAGGCAGGAGATTTAAGTCAAAAACAGACTTTTACCGAAAACCATGTTGTTCATCAATGCTTAGTACATTTTACGTTAGTAACTTAAGCTTAAATTTTAAAAGTTATCCAATATCAGATGTGAAGAAGGGCATTTTGTTACCATATCAAGATGGATTTATGTACACTTTACTTATTCATACTGTTTGCATCTAATAGGATTAAATATAAAAGTTTAATTTAAGCTTACTTTTTTTAGGGCCTTTAAAAGTTCATGATTTAACTTTATTTTCTTAGCTATGATTACTTAAAATGTAACAAAATCAAACTGTAAAAAAAAGTTTTTTTATTAGTAGGGAGGAATGGGACAGATTTTATAACGATTTTTTAATTCTAGATAATTTGTAAAATGAATGCAACTTATAAAAATCCGATAGCCAATTAACATAGCTTCTTAACTTTCAGTAAAAAAAATTTCCACACACTAGATTTTCTTTTAAAACTCTGCCTTCATTAAATTATTTATATTTTTGTACATGACGAGCAAGAGCTGAATTTGATATCTTCATTGATTCTTTTACACAGTTTCCATGTTGTTCAATTTATTGATGAAGGAACTATTGAAATAGTTCCAAATAATTGGATGAATGGATCAAAATGCTTTTGGCCACCACTTGCGAGGCCTTCACAAATAAAAAAGCTGGTTTTATTGTTTGCTGAACCTGCTGGCAACTGGCGAAAATATGATGCTGTTATAATGAAGACAACAATAAACTTTCTTTTAAATTCATATAATTTGAAGGGGGGGGGGGAAAGATATTTTATGGTTTCTTAAATTTTAGGAACCTATGAAAAAGCTGAAAAAAAACTTAAAAAAGCCATGTTCACTTCAGAACTGAGTAGTGACTGCTCATTTCTTTCAGAACATATAGCGGGACCATCCCCTTCAACGCCAAAGTTTCCTTGTCCTCCACTGGAAGAAATTTCCTCACAAGATGCATCAAAAAATGCTGTTGCTAAAATCGCAGCTTCTATGGAAGGTAACTAGTTATCTATAAACTTTTGCATCACTAATTTTCAGGGTTTTCACTCTGAGCCCCAATCACCCCTGAAGATGTTTTAATTCTTTTTTTGATATTATTGTTAGATTTCATCTGAAAAAAGAAGAAAAAAACTTGAATTTCTTTACTTGGCATTTTCCCCAATGTTTTTACTTAGCTTTCCAGCGGAGTGCGTTTCATTTACTGGAGGAAATTAAAGAAGAACAGAAGGAGCTTCGGGCTATGTCCACATCAAACTTTTCCAAGGGGAAGCATGACACAGAGCTTCCACCAGACTGCCATGCACTTCACCAGAGGAACTGTCATCATTCAACACTTATCTAGAGGACACAAAAAACTTTTCTCTAATGCAGTGGCGGCTCGTGGGTTAATTAAATGGAGGTTCACAAAACAAATTTCGAGAATTGAATGTGTAGATATGACGTAACTTACAAGTTAAAATACATTTGCGTTTTCACAAGTTAAAGGAAAACAATGCAACTAAAAAAATAACAAGTTCTCATAGGTAAAAAAAAATGTAACATTTTAATTCTTAAAATGGAATGTAATAAAACCATAATATTGCTTACAATATATCTTTGAACTTTTATTAAAAAATAGTCAAGTACAATTTTTGTAAATTAAATCAACTCGTCTTTTTTGAGGCAAACAAATCAATAACGTTTTCATGAATTTAGATATGTCATTGATCATTCTTTCTTCAATTGCGAGCATAGCTAGAGCGCTTGGTCTGTCCTCGCTCATAGTGCTTCTTAAAAATGTCTTAACTCGTTTTAGATTTGAGAAGCATCTCTCAGCTTCAGCAGTGGTCATTGGCATGGTAACAATAATTAGCAATAGTTTGTAGGTCTCAGAAAACGTAGTCTGCAAATTGTTTTCTATAATAAACTGTAGAAGACTAATAGAACCAGCCATATTTCTGAAATCTGATCTTCTGTAAATTACTCCTAGTTCAGTTTTCAGACGATCCTTCTGTAACATGGAATAAGCATCAGTTGTTTGGTCAAGAATCTGAGTTGGGAACTTTTTCTCGCACTCCTGGAATTTTGGAGCTTCGAGGAGAGAAACAGCAGAGTAGTGAGGAATAAAACAAAATCTCTCTTTTACTTGATTCGAGATAACATCACATATCTCTTTCGCTGCTACAGTTCTATTTATATGAATATTTTCTCTTTCTTTTTTCTTGAAGTTTCATATGATGCCGATATATCCTTTGTCACTGTGTCCATTCTCTTCCTTTCTCTCTCTAATGACTTCTGGAAAACGTTTACTTGCTTTCTAATGAGTGCTGCATCAGTTCGTGTTTTCTGAAGCTGGTTGTATAACACATCGACATATGGCATAATATTGTGAAACACTGTAAGCCAAAACACAAATTTCGAGTCCTCTAGCATGCGGCGAATAGCTCCTGCTTGATTTATTGCTACAGCTTGTTTAGATGTTGACTCCATTTTTCCCATGCATTCAATCAACTGTTCCCCATATTCATACACTGTATTTATGGTTCGACTCTTGAAATTCCATCAAGTAGCTGAACCATGAGGTATCCTTTTTCTAACAGTTTCATCTAGAATAGCAACTCTCTGTGGAGATTTATTGAAAAACTTAGTAATATCACTCAGATTGGAAAAAAAATACTCGAACTTGCTGATTCTGACTGGTTGCTTGCCCAACAATTAAATTGAGCTGATGTGCGAAGCAATGCACATATTGTGCATTCTTGTAGGCACATTGAATAAAAGCTTGAACACCATTGTGTTGACCAGTCATCACGTTTGTACCGTCGTAGCTCTGCGATATTAATTTCTCGGGCTTGGCTACTACTTCTTCCAAACTTGCTTGGATACATTCAGCTATAGATTTTGCATCATGCCCAGTGGATTCGTGAATCCCCAGAATCTCTCAACCGGCTGCCCGTTACTTAAAACGTATCGAAAAACGACAACCAATTGGCAAATGATGACACATCAGTAGTTTCATCTGCTATTACTGAAACAAAACTTGCTTTTGAGATGTGGTTCTGACAAACAGTGAGCATCCAGTATAATAAATCATTTTGAATTTCTTTTGACGTTCCTTTAAAAACAGTGGCACTAGCGAAATGATCTTTAAGAGACGAATCAAGTTCTGCTGAGAAGTTGATAAGACCTCTGAAAACTCCCGTATTTAATGAATCCTCGCGTTCATCATGTCCTCGAAGTGCAAGCTCAAATGCACCGCAAAACCGAATGCAATCAATGATTTTTGTTAGAACATAACGATTTTTGGTAACTTTCTCATTATGTCTTTTAACATTTGAACGAAATGCAAAGTCGAGTTGTTGGCGAATATCCACCTTTCCTAGCAAATTAAATTCTAAGATCGAGTTTAAATGTAATTGTGAACATTCATGCTTTTTTATTTTCTGAGTTAGCAGTGATAAATCAGCAACACCGTAACTCACCCAACTTGAATCACCATTCTGTTTTGCAAACAGGAGGCATGGAAAACAAAAAAGTCTGTTAGTTGATTCGCATCCACAAATCCATGAACATTTCTCCTATAAATCGGGTTTGAATTCCCTTTTGAAATCTCTAGTCTTACATTTCGTCACCAGGATAAGGTTTAGCAGAGGTGTTGGCCTGAGTAATTTCAATTGAATTTTTCTTTCCAAACACAATGTTGAAAAATGCAATTGCTTTAGTTCAGAAACACTGATTTTACAAAGTGCTATTTCAACTGTTTACACTAGTTCGTGAAAAATATGTATCGAAAAATAATAATAATAAAAAACGAATTAACTAACCGAATATAGCAAAACCGAGGGAGAATTCGAACGAGAAAACTGCAACGAATGCGAACTCAGGCGAGCTTCCGCACACTGAAGATGTGCGAATGGAATGGTATCGGCCGTGCCATTCCCCTCCCGCTCCTCGGTCCGCTTGTTAGGGGATAGTTAGTTAGATTTCAAGGGCATCGGTAGTTGGATTTCAAGGGCATTTCTTCGATCGCACCTGCGATCGAGGAAAGACCAAGTGCACTGTGCTGTAGTAACCTACAATACAGTACGTTAACCACGTATTAGCGTATTTAAAATGGGGGAAACTAATCCTGAAAATTGACAAAAATGTGGAAGTATATTTAATATTATTTTATTTAATTTGTTAATAAATTTATTTCTTCGTTTTTCTCTGGGGGTTCACGTGCTCATGTGCACAAATAGAAGAGCCGCCACTGCTCTAATGGTAAAGTAATATATCTCTTTTCTTGTAAATTAAATAGATTTGATTCTAGCTATTACAGCTTATTGAAAGTGAAATATTAACTATAACTCTGGGATAACATGCAAAATTGCATTTCTTTGAAAGGAAATGTCCCCCTTTTCTTATTTTCAAAATTTAACTGAAGTCCCTCTCAAGAATATGTCAGCCCACTCTATTTTTGAATAATTCAAAATAATAATTTCAAAGGATTTTTTTCCCCCAATTCATTTGTATTTACAAGAAGTTACTCTATCATTATTGGGACAGTAGAGAGACAATACTTAAACAAATATAATTTAAAAAATCGTGATTAAACTTATCTTGTTTCAGTTTTATCTCTGTGGGAGAAAGACATTAAGTTTAAATAATTTATGAAAACACTTATATAATATAATATATTCTAAACTAAATTATTTATCCCTGAAAATTCTATAATTATATCATACTTTGCAATTTCCCAATTTCTGCTAATATCTACTACAATTGTTTATCTTTAAATGTGGCTTATAATTGTTTTTCTTGCGTATATTTTTAGTGCAAGCATTTTGGGTCTGTTGGAGGCTCAACAATGAATAACGTAGTTCGCCGTATACTGCAGAGTATATTGACGAACTCGTTAAGCATGCAGTATAACTGGAGGGGAACTGGAGGGCTGAAACTTACTTTTTCAAAATTCAGCAATGTATGTAAAATGCTCATGGATATGAATATTTTTTACAGAAATGTTGCTTATTACTATATTTTATGTTTGGGTTTTATAAATTTTAAGAAAATTTGCTTTTAAAACTTATAAGTAGCGTTGTAAAATTGAAATAATCATACTAAATTTGACATTCTGTCGAACACCAAATTGCATAAAAGTAAACTTGATAGTTTCCTCTTTAAAGTATTATTTGTATTAAATTTTCTCTAATAATTAAAGTATTTCACTTATTGCAGGGGTGATTGTGTTCCGGTAATATCTGATCTTCACAAAATGAATGAATACATATCCGTAATCACCCCTGTTATTGTTTGCATGTAATTTTTTACAAAAACTAAGTACAATTTGACAAAGTAGATCGGTTAAATTTTATTTGCTATTTCCCATTTTTCTAGATGGGATTCTCTATTAGTCGTATATGGAAAAGTATAAAACATGGGGTTAAGAGAAAAATGTTTTTTATTCTAGCTTTCTGTTTATAAAATTTTTATTTTTTGTATTTCAGCGTCGGTGACGGTTGGTTGGTTGGTTGTTTGGGGTTTAATGGCGCAAGAGCCATTTTTGGCTAAACTGCGCCAAACATATGGTAGATAAACAAGATCACGGTGATAAAATATATGGTGTTATATTAAAAGAGGTAGATAAAATTCTAAAATAAATTTGAAATTCATAGTGGCATATGAAAAGATAAAATCATTTTACCAAAAATGGATAGATAAAGGATGAAAAGAGATAAAAACATGCAAGATTTAAAATATATCAGATGTAAAATATGTCTAAAATATCACATGGTGGGCAAAGACCAAATAAAATTTCAAGGACGAAATCTATAAAGAGAATGTTGAAAAAATGAAAGAACAAAGCAAATTAGTGTTAAAACACAATTCAGTGCAGGTCATTTGTTTTTAAAATATAATTTTTTAAAAAAAGCAAAGAATGTGCAAAACAGAGAAGCAATAATGCTATCTGTTTTTATATTTGTTTGACTTTTCAGGTTTGGAAGGGGGTGGAGGACTCATAACTGCAGGTGAGTCTTCTAAGTCCTCCGACATATTGTACTCTAAGGCATCCTCTTCTGATGCAGAGGAGGAGCTCATCTCGGCATCAGCATCAGATTCCCGAGATTGTAAAACCCTTTTCTCTCCTAATGGGGGAAAAGACATAGACAAAGCCGCAGAGGCAACCAAAGGAGTCAATTTGGTTTCATCAGAGATAACTGTTGCATTAATTACTGGTTGCATGTTCGAGTTATTTTGTTTAACAATGGAAACATCAACTTTACGAGACGAGGTATAAAATTTTGAAATTTTTTCTGCATTAGAGGTATTTTTTGTTTTAGTAGGAGAATCTTTCTTAAGTTTTTTACGATTTGTTACAAGTTGGAAACCATTTAAATCAGCTGTAACAGAAGCGGATTCACAAATTGACACCGGAACTGGAGAAGGATTTTGTGCGTTAACTGGAGAGGATGTTATTATGGTAGAAGCAGACGGTTTAACATTAGTACCAGAGGGAATATCAGCTAGATCCCATTGCGTGGATACTGTAGCGGATATCTTTTTAACCGCAGACGCGTAACTATTGCCAGCTGTCGGGGATTTCGATTTTACGATCTTCCTGGCTTCTGCATAAGAAATTTGAAGTTTAATTTTTGTCGAGATGATTTCTTTTTCCTGTTTCCAGGCAAAACAGTCCCTGGAGAATGAGGTATGATCGCCCTTGCAATTAATACACTTCTCTTTAGCAGTGCAAGTTGTGCTGTCATGGCCGACTTCTGCACAGCGGGCGCATGTCAGTGTCCCGCGGCAAGAAGATTTAGAATGCCCGAATCGTTGGCACTGGAAGCATCTCAAGGGATTTGGAATGTATACTCTAACAGAGAGGCGGATATATCCTGCCTTAATATGCTCTGGCAGTTTTGCGGAACTGAAAGTTAAGATAAGATGTTTAGTATTCAGGAGCTGGCCATCCCTCCGTATTGTAATACGCCGTACATGGCTCACTCCCTGACTTTGCAGCTTTTCAGTAATTTCTTCAATTGGAACATTCAATAATTCACCGCAGGATATAACTCCTTTGGATGAGTTTAATGTTGGATGCTGACATACTTGAACGGGAATTGTTGACAATGACTTGAGTTTTACAATTTCTTTGGCTTGCTTGAAGGATCCAACTTCGACCAGTAGGTCACCAGATCGAAGTTTCTTAGTGGATTTCACTTCGCCTATGCTCCCGGAAATGGCCTTCTCAACAAGAAAAGGAGACACCCCATGAAAAGTTTCTTTTGCTTCAGATTTTCTTTGGATGATGAAGAAAGTTGGAAAATTGTTGCGTTGAGGAATTGGAGTATTATGTTGCCCACTGAAGGGACCAGATTTTTTTTTGCCCATACGACATTGATGGGGATTCAGGCCCGACGGCACCGCCCACCATGGAGCCCAACAAGGGAAGGCAGCCATCGGCTCTGGGTATTCCCAGCCTCGGCGCTTACCTTGCTGCTAGCCGGAACCTATACGCTCAGGATCACCCCCGGGGACAGTGACCACCCTTAACGCCAAGCCCAAGGAGTGACCCCTTCGCTTGATCCCCTTGAGCAGACCAGCCATGTGGCTGGGATACCGGCCGATTGATACACCGGGGACCGAAATGTACCTCCCGTCTAATGGGTCGCCACGCACGGCCAACACGTGGGGGTAATTTGCTGTCCATGAGAAGCAAGAAGCAAACAGAGCGGCAACTGCTTCTCATGGAGAGCCTCCTCGCCTACCCTCGAGGGAAAGAAAAAAAAGCAATAAACTCAAGGGGAGGAAAAAACGGAAGGAGACAAGACACTAGGGTACCTCGGGGTCGTGAATCCCGTCACACCTGAAGAAGGTGTGCCCCTGAGGGGAGCGTCGGTGACGGAGCACTCCATGTTTGAGAAAACAACAAACCACGAGGTAGAAAATAGCGTGAAGAAATGTTGGTGTACGCAAAGGACAGAGAGGGGGGCAGATCTCATCGAACAACAGCTCGGCAAACTTTGGAAAATAAAATTCTTGTATAAATAAATTTGTGAAATTTTTCTATCTGGCCAATTAATGTTTATTATTTGTAATTTACTCGTTCTATTTATCATGATTATATTCATAGCCAGATTTTTTAATAGTGAAATAAAGTGAATTTATTGATGAACATTGATGTTTCCTTACTGAATAAATTGAGTTTGGTTTTGTGGCGCAAGAGCCATAGATTTGACCATGCTGCGCCAAACTATATAGAGATTCGTCAAAATAAAAATATGCAATTAATATTTAAAAAAACAATGGTAAGAAAAACAAAAAAGAGCGCTGTTTAAATATGTGGATAAAAGCAAATTGACCGCAAAAAAGCAAAAAGGTTCACATGTGGAGTCTTGCCAAGTAAAAGAGATAAATCAACAGAATTCGTTTTAAAATTTTTAACCGTTGGGAGTTAAAATTCGGACATACAGAGAGTATGTGTTTAACCGACATACTACAGTTGCATTGAGAGCACATTGGCGTTTGTTCTCCGAACAGTAGATAGCGATGGGTATATCGAGTGTGACCCACTCGTAGTCTGGTGAGGAGCGTATCCGCTTTCCTGGTCGTTAGAGAAGGCCAAGGTTGCACGTGGGGTTTAACAGAGTGAAGCTTGTTATCCTTCTCCGTGTCCCACTGTCTCTGCCATTTTGTATAAAAGAGTAATTTAGTATATTTTTTAAAATCAGTCAAAGGAGTACTAGAATTCGTTGGAACAGTCGCCAATTTGGCGGCCTTGTCCGCTTTCTCATTGCCCACAATCCCAACATGAGAAGGCACCCAACACAAAATATTAAAATCCCGTGATGCAAGTTTATTTAAAAGATGCAAGACATTTAAAACTAAAGGATGGTGGTGAGAATGCATATAAAATGATTTCGGACATTCTAAAACACTAAGTGAATCCATGTAGATGATAAACTTTCTTTCCAGGCAGTCAGAAATTTTTTCCAAAGCAAGTAAAACAGCAGCTATCTCTGCCGTGAAAACTGAACAAGATGAATGAAGTTTAAAAGAAAAAGTTGTGTTTGGGAATACAACGGCAAATGAAACATGATCAGCTGATTTTGAACCGTCCGTATATATTGCAATAAAATCATCATATTCCTGTCTATGTTCAATGAAAATCTGTTGATAAATGATATCAGCCGTGTCGGATTTGATAAAAGTTTGAAAAGGATTTAAAAATTGCACCACAGGAATTCCCCAAGGAGGAAAATTACTTTTCGGCTCTGGGGTTACATGCAGGTGAAGTAAATTTATGTCATAAAGGATGTCCTGAACTCTTGTAAAAAACACGGGTATGAAAGATTTTCTGGCATTCTGTAATCGAAGAAGGAAGGGGCGTAGTTTAAAATCATGAAATGGATGATTCGAATTGGATTGAATTTTAAAATAATAGTGCAGTGACAACATTTGTCTTTTAAGTTCAAGAGCAGATTCATAACACTCAACATAGAGGCTTTTTACAGGAGATGTTCTGAAAGCTCCCGAATAGAGACGGAGAGCTATATGGTGAACGGGATCTAGTTTCTGCAAAACGCTTTTCCACGCTGAACCATAAATTGTACAACCATACTCAAGCTTGGAGAGTACTGTAGCCCTATATATTTTTAGCATTGAAACTCGATCAGCTCCCCAAGCTGTCGTTGATAACACTTTTAAAATATTTAAGGCACTTTCACATTTTTTCCGTAACTACTTTACGTGGGTGAGAAATGAGTTTTTTGTCAAAAATAACGCCTAAAAATCTTATTTCATTGACAAATTTTATGTCTTCACCATATAGTTTGATTTCTGGGTCAAGATGTAAGTTCCGTTTTCGGCAAAAATGTACGCCAGCGGTTTTAGATGTTGAGATGCTAAAACCGTTACTGTTGCACCATTGTGTAATATTATTTACGGCAGTTTGTAATTGTCTTTGAATAAAATTCATATTTGTCCCTGTACAAGAAATGTACAGGTCGTCAACATATAAATAACATCTCACAGAAGTTGGCAATTGTTTTAAAATATTGTTAATTTTTAAAACATGAACCATTAAGACTACCTGTGTGCCAAATTTCAAGGCTGTAAGTGCGATAGATTCGTCTGGATATCGCACGCACGCACACAGACATTGCCTTTTATAAGTATAGACTAACATCGAATTTTCATCATTGTTTCTTCGTGTATAAATAATATTTTTTTCAGATTTCTAGCAGCTTGAAAAGAAAAACTTTAGTTTTTAAATAAAATATTGAAACTGTTTTCTTTTATTGCATAACAATAGTATTCTAATGTATGTTTCTATCCTGCATTTAACTATTATTTAAAGTTCACCATTATTACTTTGATATATAACAAAAATATTTAATATTTTATAAGCTTATACTGAGGTTTTCTCTTTATATGAATATAAAATTAAAGTGAATTTTGTTCTGATAGAAAAAAGCAAACTGTTTCATACTTCCTTTGAAAAATTGAGAGCGTATTGTTGTATTCATTTTTTTATGTATGTATTCAGTTAAATCTTTTATCTAATTTTATGTCTTGCTAAATAGTGATATATATATATATATTGCTTTTTATAGTTGTTGGTTTCGATTCATAATATTAATTGACTATCAGTATAAAATGAATATTTGGTAAAAAAAAAATATTCTTATTTCAGGAGTAAAAAATACTTTTGTCCAATTTCTCTGATTATCAAATACAATTTTTCGAATTTGCATGGTAAAAGAATTCTTATAACTCTAAGAACTCTGCAACAGAATATTACGGTGAAATAATAAAGTCAGTTTTGTGTGCTACAAAATACAAACTTTAAGAACGTTACCAGTTCCTGATTCCTTCGAGAAAGGAAATCATTCGCACTTCTTTTCTCTCTCTTGATGCAAGTTTGCTACATAAAAACCATGCCCTTCCTTGCTCAAGGCAAAAAAGAGGATCTAAAAGCTTTAGTAGCTGACCTTGGAATTGAAGTCACAGCTGATATGACCTTTTTAAATATCAAAGACCTCATAATCGAAAATGCATCATATGATGCTAACTTTTGTAGATATCAATGGACGGTCCTAACGTCAATCTAAAGCTTTTAAAGGATTTAAAAGCTGATCTAAATACAGACCCAGATGAAAAGAAACTTTTGGATTTAGGTAGGTATGGACTGCATACATTGTAAGTATTTAACAATATTTTATTTCTAACATTTTTAAATTAAAGAACTAAATAATGTAAAACAGACATTTATTAACTAATTGAAATTTTGTTGAAATTTGAAAAATTGTTTAGAAAAAGAAAGATAAAGTATTTGCCAAGTTTATTTAAACTCCTTGTTATTTGATTTGGAGGATATGATAGATACATTACATATTTTTTCTGTACTTCTGTTTTTGGCACTGTGCATTCAAATCCTCTATGCAAGAAACAGGAAGTGCCTTTTCTAAGGGCAGTGTATAATTTATTTAAAGATAGTCCCACTCGTAGAGCCCTTTTCACAACTGTGACCACTTCATTTGTTTTTCCCAAAAAGTTCTGTGCGGTGGCGGTGGTTGTAAAATGCCGAAGTCCCCAAAGGACTATTGAGCTCATTTCCAAGCTGATGCTATTTGTTGAAGAAATAGAAAAAAACTAAAACTATTTCTTCACAAAGTTATAAAATAGTATCAGAAGCTATTACAAATTCATTGCATTCAGCAAAGCTTGAATTTTTCAGGGGTCTAGCCTCTAATGTTGAGCACTTCCTAGAAAAATTTCAGACCGATGAGCCTTTAGGGCCATTTTTATATGAAGATAACAGCGCTTTATTAATGACCCAAATTAGAAGAATTTTGAAACCAGGAGCTATAGAAGCAGTAAAATCATTAGAAAAAAAAATCCAGAAAAAATATTCTTTCTGCCGGAGAAAACAGCATTGGTATTGCCACAAAACGTGCAATATTAAAAGTGTCAAAAAAGATGGGGAAAACTAAATATTCTATGATATTGAAGTTTAGAGACAGCTGCAACAAAGCGCTAATAAAATTTGTAAGTAAAATGTTAGAAAAATCCCCAATTCACCTGCGACTCACAAAAGTCGCGTCTTGTTTAGACCCAAAAGTAGCAAAAAACGCTAAAGTAAGGAAAATTAGGATGGAATCACTCTTAACGATTTTATTATATCATAATTGGATCAGTAGCTCTATTGTTGACAGAGTAATGAGAGAATACAATAGTTTGTGTGATCAACCCATGTAATTTCAGATTTGAAAAATCAGAATAGAAAAACCAGGGTTGATCATTTTAAGATGAATCTCATAAAAGAGGATAATTCATGTTCAAATTTATCTAAGGTTATTATTATTGTGTGCACTCTGTCCCATGGGAATGCAAACATAGAATGTTTTCTGTTAATGCAGAGTGTATTGTGGAAAATATGCGAGAAGAATTGCTGGTGGCAAGGAGAATTGTGTAGGACACAATCTTATCCATAGGTGACATTCATAATCTACAAGTAGAAAAACCCCTCATACATGCTGCTCGGAATTCATATTCCCGAATTTTGGAGGCTTGAAAAGAAAAGAAAAAACACCAAGAAAAAAATTCCATTAAATTACAAAATAAAAGGCACACTGAAATTAATGTGAAGGAACTACAAATCAAAAAAGCGAAAATATTAGAAGATGCTCAGAGGCAGACTGATTTTCTAAATGAAGATGCTGTCTCAGATTTAAAGAAAAAATGTCAAAATTGTATATAGTATAGTGTATATATTGTAAGGAATTGGACTTTATAGTTGCTGTTGCCTGCGATAGATGGCGCGGCAAAGGCTATTCCGTATAAAGTTCAGTTGACGGTTGGTCGTCTGCGTGGCTGGTTGTGTTGTTTTCCCTCAGAGAGAAGTGGCTGTATGCCAGAGAATGAAGTATCTGATATGATTTTTGTGTGCCATGACTCGGAATAATAAGAATTGTAAAGTATAATTTTCTTATCTTTTATGTTAAATGTATTTGTGTGTTTGTCTATTTATGTCGTGCTAGTCCTGTGTGTCATTAATAAACTGAATTTAAAAAAAGAAATATTGCCGAATTTCTCGGCTGCATTTTAATATGACATTACAGGCTAGTTATTTGGTGGCAGCGTTTTGGGACGAATTAAAAATCGGTTCCTAAATTGGATTTAATGGCCAATCCTATCTATAAATAGTACCTCTGAATGAATATAAATTTTATTTCATATCCTGATCGAATGTCGGATTATAATATTATTTAAGGCATTTTTTTCTCAGTGTTTTGATTAAAACAAAAGTATTTTAAATCTACTCTTTATTCATATTTCGTATCGAATGTTGGGTGGGAGAGATTTATGTTGTTGTGATATTGAAAAGAAGTTCTAATATTTTGATTTATTTTTGAACGAAAGTACTTTAAATCTATCTTTATTCATATTCCGTATCGAATGTTGGGTGGGAGAGATTCATGTTGTGATACTGTAAAGAAGGTTCTAATATTTGATTAATTTTTGTTTTAATTGAAATTATTCCGATACATATTTTGTACTAAATTTTGCATTGGATTATTTCGTTTTTAGAATTTCTTTTTTTTGAAAACGAGTATATTATACGAAGCGGAAGTTAACCGTTATTTTTATTGAATGGACCTTATGCACCCTTTGGGTTCGAGAGTATAAAAAAACAGCTGTGGAGGAATAAACAAAACGATCGGCCTATAAGCGACTCAGAAATAAAAGCAGTTCTGAGTCAGCTGTTTAAGACTGACCAATGGCTGCCTCCGGCAGGTCACGTGTCGGAGGATGTGACGTCACATGCATAAGGTCCATTGATGATAGAATTTAATCTTCATTTGAAGCAGAAAAAACAATTTGTTTTGATTTGAATCGATTTGCTTTTTAGCACTTTTTTTTCTCTTTGAGTAAACGAAATATTATTTTGGAATTGGTGTTATTGATGTGAATTTTGATATTTTTTTAATTTATGTTGCGTTTAAAAGATATACCGAATAACTAATGTTACTCAAGCACTCAAAATATAATATTTGAATGATCTCTTTAAAGTTTTGTTTGATATCAAATTGAAAAGTAACACTTGTTAGAAAATTATACTATGTGAAAATCAAGAAAACTGAGATATATACATTTTCGTATTGTTACTGTGTTCTTTGAATATGAAAAATTTTCCTACGGTATAATTTGAAAGTGTTTATCGAACTTTTTCATATTATTATTGTTGTTTTAATTCAGTTTCGTTTTTGAAAGCAGCTATGTATTTCATTTAGTTTCGTTTTGGAAAAGTAGCTATATATTTAATTTAGTTTCGTTTTAAGAAAGCAACTGTATTGAATAATTTGAATTTGTAAGTATTTCGATCTTCTTTCCCGAAATCATGGCGTATTTGGCGAAAGTTAATAAGCCTGACCTTTTAGAGATATGTGAGGAAATATGGGTAGAGGTAGATCTTTCCACTAAAGTAGTTGATATAACTTATGAATAAAAATTAATAATATAAAAAAATTAATATGAATGTTAATATGAAAAAAATTAATTATTAAAAGTCCGTTGTTGTATAATGAAGTTAAAAAGATTCTTGACAGAATCCTTACTAATAGAAAGGAACAGCGTGAATTGGAAATGGAGAAATTAGAAGTAGCACAAAGTAGTCAACGCATAAATGATGAGTCCAGAGATAGAGCCGAACTCGGGCCAAAAATTCAACTTGCCCAAATCTTACCCAAGTTTGATGAAAAACATGACGAAATGGGGTTATATTTGATTAATTTTGAAAGAAGAGCAAAAATGGCTCAAGTACCGAAGAAGGATTGGGTAGCCTACTTGTTGGCGGTTTTGCCAGCAGAACTCTCAAATATGTTAGCCCGAGAGCCAGCGAGTGAAGCTAAATAGTGAAAATCCGAAACAATGTTTTTATCGACACCAAAAATCAGCAGAGAAATCGTGGAGAAATTACGCACATGAACTAAATAGTTACTTTACAGAGTGGATCTCCGATTTAGAAGTAAACACTTTTGAACAACTGAAAGATCTGATGATTGCCGAGCAGCTGAAGTACCGTGTTCCTGCGGAAGTGAGAGACCATTTTCTCCATGAGTGGATTGAGATGAAAACTCCATATGATCTGGCAGAAAAAATAGATGGACATGAAAGCATTAAACAAAGCTTCAGAAGAGAGTTTCCGAAGAA
This sequence comes from Araneus ventricosus, assembly GCA_013235015.1. Lineage (NCBI taxonomy): Eukaryota > Metazoa > Arthropoda > Arachnida > Araneae > Araneidae > Araneus > Araneus ventricosus. The sequence continues at coordinate 46,999 of BGPR01011194.1, forward strand.
AAATGGTCATAAACTTCAAGCTGGACCTTATGGTGGAAGTAAAGCCAAGGAAGCTTTAAAAGAGTTCAGACCCAAATTTCAAATAGAAAAAGAACATGTCAATGAGAAGATTCATCAGAAAGAATTTGAGAAGAGGAGACAGCTTCGTTGATACGAGTGTGGGTCTTATTCACATCTTCGACCACAGTGCGATAAACTTAAGAAGAATTTTGAGACCGTTGCATTTAACCACTTCCCAGTTTTGCCCGAACGGCGCTCGGGCGCTTGGAAGTGGGACTTTCCTGTTTTGCCCGAACGCCGCTCGGGCGACGTATTTTTCTGCTCTAATCCTCTGATTCTCCCGATCTTTTTGCTTGATTAGTTTGCAATGCTTCTAACAGATGGCTCTAGTAGTCCAGTAAAGATCTGATTGCAAATCTGGTTTCTAGTTTATTTTTTACTGTTTTTCTTTTACGCGGGAAAGTTGCGAATTTTGTTTTCAATCAATCTGTTTATCGTACAGCTTGCTGCAAATTCTGTTTCTTTTGACGCTGAAATAAAGAAGAATGAGTGATAATGAACAGCTCATAACAGATGATAACTCTTATAGTGGATCAGACAGTGAATCTGAAAGTTCTCTAAATGATTCTGGAAATTATGAAAGTTCTTTTTCGGACTGTTCTAGTGATGAGGAAACGGAAAGTTCGGATGACCTAACTCAAGTTCGAAACTTTTGTGAACTAGATATTACTAATCCTCCTTCACCTCCACCGCGATTTCCTTTCACAGCAAATCCAGCTGTTCATTTGAATATTGATCTAAGTAATGGAACTCTACAATTTCTTGATATTTTCTTTGATGATAATCTTCTTGAAATTATAGTTTCTGAAACCAATAAATATGCAGATCGGACCATTCGGAATAGTAATCTGCGAAGGAAAAGCAGAGCAAAAAAATGGGAACCAACAACGAAGAACGAAATTCAAGTGTTTCTTGCTTTGAATATTTTGCAAGGAATTGTGAAAAAGCCGGATGTTGAGCAATACTGGAGTAAGAGACATTCAACATCAACTCCATTTTTTACAAAAATTATGTCTTATCGACGCTTTCATCTTATTCACCGGTATTTACATTTTTCTGATGATACCAAATTTGATGCTAAAACACATGAGTGTCCAAAACTGCAGAAATTGTGGCCGATCATCAAGCGTTTGAATACTCGTTACAGAGAAACTATCACACCTGAAAGAGATGTTACAATCGATGAGAGTTTGATGCTGTACAAGGGAAGATTACACTGGAAACAGTATATACCTCTAAAGAGATCACGATTCCGCATAAAAAGTTTTATTTTATGTGAATCGAAGTCAGGTTATGTGTATCAACTTATTATATACACTGGGAAAGATACACTTTTTGATGATAATTACCAGCATTTGTGCAAGTCCTCTCAAGTAGTGATGACTCTTATGCAGCCACTATTGAATAAAGGACACTGCCTAACGACAGATAACTATTACACATCACCAGAACTTGCAGATATCCTTATCAACCGTCGAACAGATATATATGGAACCCTCAAACTTACCAGAAAAGACGTCCCAAAAGAATTACAGAAGAAAAAATTAAAATTAGGCGAAATCTGTGCATACCAAAGAGGAAAAGTCTGTCTAATCAAATGGATGGATAAGAAAGCTGTATCTCTATTATCCACAATACACAACCCTATAATGATTGAAGTGCCATCTTACAAGAATGAAGTCAGAAAGAAACCAAAGGTAGTGATGGAATATAATAATACCATGGGAGGTGTAGATAGAATGGATCAGCATCTCACCAATTATCCAGTCACAAAGAAAAGAGGAAAGAAATATTCCAAAAAAATATTCTTCCACCTTTTAGATGTATCGCTGTGGAATGCATTTGTTTTATACCAGAAGCATGGAGGAAAATACTCGCATTTGAATTTCAGACTTGATATAATAGATCGCCTGATTGAAAGACACGGGACTGTAAATGAAAAAAAAGGACGACCAGGAGTGAGTGAGTGAGTGAGTCCTTTTTATGGCACAAGGGCCAGGGTTGGCCAAGCTGCGCCAAACAATGACAAAATCTAGGCTTCTATAAAATAAGTTGCAAGAAAAAATTTTTTAAAAGTTAAAGACGCAAATTTCAAAAATATCTAAATTACATTAATAAAACCAATATCCGCAATGAAATCAAACAGAAAAGGATGGGGAGGATCTCCCAGCAAGTCAGTCAAATTTGGGTCTGCTTTGCTGAACCATCTCAACCTGAGATTGTTATATTTGGCACATTCCGTTAAAATGTGCCGAACAGAAATAACTACATTGCATGTCGAGCAAACAGGGGCTGGTTCTGAGTATAGTAAATGTCTGTGAGTAAAATAGGTGTGCCCAACTCTCAATCTAACGAGTTTAACACTTGTTTTTCTGTTGAAATTACAGGGTTTAAGTCCTTTAACAGAATTCTGTATTGATCGTAGTTTATTGTTTGTTTGTGCATCCCACAGGTTTTGCCAGGAAGTATGAAACTTTGACGTTAAGACTTTAGAAATATCTTCAACGGGGACAAATGGATACATAATTGCATTTGCAGATTTAGCAAC
>BGPR01011195.1:0-30033 GCA_013235015.1 Araneus ventricosus
AAAGCATGTTTTGCCATCTCTAGGCAAGATCCACACCCATGGTCAAAGAAGGACCCCTTTCGCCTTGCTGAAGGGACCCTTTTTTCCTGCTGCAGTAAGAAACTCAAAGTTCCAAGAAAAGGCGCAAACCCTTTCTCTCTCTCTCTGTATGGGGGTCACAACTGGACAAGCTGGAAACTTGACCACTGGACAAAACAGCTAGCCACTCCCGTAATACTTAGTGAGCCACTGAAGATTTATTCTCAAATTCTTTTTCATTTGCACAGCAGATCGTACTAATATAACTCTTAAACTAAGTTTTTTAAATGGTCATTTTTACGCCCCCGTTCTGCCTGCGCCATTGGTGGGGGCCAAGCACGCCACCCCCTCGGTACGGCCCTGTGGTCATCTGTCCTACACCACCCACTATTTTTGAGAGAAATATCAAAAGCACTACTTCACTGTGCATGTTGGCAACATTGAGTATTCCGAATTCCTACGTCAGCTGCCTATAACGTATTTTACATCACAGCACGTATATAAGCTCTACTTGGTTTCACTGTACCTTCTTTCTGTGATGCCGATGCAGCATGATGTGTTATGTGTAATACGATGCTCTACTTTGATGTCCACTCATGTTATGAATCAGTTAGTCGTGTATTTGTATTTAAACTTTATTTTTTCGTAGACAAATTATTCTACTTAATTTTATACTTATCTCATTATGACTTTCAATAAATAAAGTGTATCTTTCGTATGTCTGTTATTTGAACGGCTCCCAACAGTACATCCCCTATGGGGGAAACCTTAATCGAGTTCCCCAGCATCAACTAACGTCCCCACACCACCCTATATTTTCGAGAGATATTGCAAAATTAAACATTGACAGAATCGCCCAGCCTCAACAATAGGACCGATTCCGCCAATATATTTGCAAGCATAGCTAATTAATCACAATGATTCACATTTATTGAGCAAGTTTAAAACCTTAAGAGTCGCTTTTTTGCTTTTTTTGTTATCTAATGAGATGACCCCTCCTGTTTTGGAAAGGGGCTGCCGTTTTCATTCATCTCAGAAGGCATAAAATACTTGAGATGCTTATGGATTCTACGTAATTTTTGTGTCAAATGATAAAGCTAATTAATGATTAAATTTAATTTATATATATATTTAGTTTTAATCTTTAAGCAGTGAAGCTTTAATTATGATTGCTTCATTGCATTGTTTACTTTGGCATCCATCTTCCATCTTGACTTTTGGTATTGGCGACTTGGCATCCGTTAACTATATGAAAGCATACCGACTAATGGAAGTCAACCAAATGGAATTTTTGACATACGACCTTTTGTACTTTGAGTGACCATTTTATAATTTTAGTATTTTTTTAAAATCTACGATAGCTTTTGAAATTAAAATTAAGATATAAACTTTTAAAATTTTTACTTACTTCCAGGCGGACTCAGAACTTTCATACCGAGGTACTCCTTGGCAGGATGGTGTCCACCAGTGAAGAAAAGGGCAAAGTGGCAATGCCTTGCCCTCATAAGGCAGGCGATAGCACTTGGCGACGATCGGCTGTCTACCAACACTCGACGCACCTGAGATGTCAGAAGCAAATTATGAGTGAAAAAGTGTTCCTGATTATGAGCATACTTTAAATAAAAAACAGAGTGTTTTTTCATTAACCGAACTTCAGACAAAACCCGCCAATTAACAGCGGCAGATCGCCAAATCTTAGCGATAGCTATCTTAGTATTAATGTTGGCGTGAAAGCACTTTAACGCCAACATTTCAGTTTGGCGATGATTTGAGTACCGTTAACGGAAAAGTACCAAAAAATTATACACTAATAAATATTCCCATTTATATATAACGTCATTTTAATTGTCTAGGAAGTGGTTGTAATCTATAATTTAGTACACACTCTTGAAACAGCGCCAAGTCGCCAAAGCAGTTAATCTTTAACCTTGACCGCTGCACCTCATTGTTTGCAGTTGCTTTGGCGACTTGGCGCCGTTTAAAGAGCGTGTATCAACTTCTAGATTTCAGCCCAGGAAGTATTGAATAAGTGGATCAAATTTTGTCCTTTCATTTGCATGCTCTGTAAGCGATACAATAAAGAATAGTAGACGAATATCGAAGTTAACCAGCCGGAGTGTTCTCCCCTCGTCTTTTTCGTGTACTCGTACAATACGGCACGTTTTCTGTTTAGCTACGCAAGAATAGTGAAGAAAATCGAGTGCGCATTTTGGACCTCTTAACGTTGACCGTTTGGATCCAAAATTTCATTGTTACGTTTTTGAGTTAACGAGTGCAAATGCACAAGGACAGGACAACAAGCAAACAATTTATTCCTTGAGAGATTTAGTGCATGATTACAAATATATCTACAATTTCGTTGTTAAGACCATGTACTAAAATTGGTTGAAATCTAGAAGTTGGTACACACCCTTAAAACGCCGCCAAATCGCCAAAGCAAGCCGTTGACCGTTGCACTTCATTAGTGCCAAGTCGCCAAAGCTAATGGAATTAATACTCGCGTTAACTTTGGAGATGTGGCGCCATTTTAAGAGTGTGTACCAACGTCTAGATTTCAACCCTAAAATTCACCTATCTAGCCTGTTTCGTTTTTAAGTTGTCACCATACTCATTAATAGACGGGTAGTAAGACAGTAAAACCCTTTGATGGATTACCAATTGGATACAGATCTATAAGAAGATGTTACATTTCATCTATCTAGCTCCTTCCGTTTTTTAGTTGTCGTATTCGTCTGCACACGTACACATGGGCAAAGATATTTTCCGAAGACTTTCCCATAGACAGTTTCTATTTCGCCAAATATTTGACAGAAATCTACAGTTGAAATTTTGGAGTGAACACCGCATACGAAATTTCATCCAGTTTCCACTTTGGATTTTTGAGTTATCAACAGACAGAGGTACATTATTTCAGGAATGCTTAATTCAGGTTGAGATGGATCATCCTTTGGGCTCAGGATCTAAATCCTCGGGCCACATTTTTGGACGATAACAGTAATTTACTTTCTATACATTGTATACAAGAAAGTAAAAAGGATCATATTGTTACAAAAATCGTCCGGTATATGTACGATGAAAACAGTACAAGCGAGATAATGGAGAATGACGCTTTATTTTCGAATATTCCGGAAAACACGAATCACAGGTAACTGGAATAACAGCACTTGCAGAAATTAGCAATACAACAGACAGCAAATCACTAATAATAACAGTAACAGCACTCTCAACACTGCTCGGAGTCCAACAGCTTACTAGCTCGCACTGTGGATAATATTCCAAAGAAAGATTCCAAAACGTTCTCTCTCCCAAGATTATCCCAGTCGACCACCACGTTCCCAGTCTATCCATACTGCCGCATATTTATAGTCTTCCTGACAGGGCGTGACGTCACATGAAAATCTCTGGAGAAATCCGGATCTCGGCTCCTATGAGAGATATCGCGAAAATTCTAGCATTTTTGAGTATCTTCGTTTTGTCACCAAAGTCGCCAAATTTGTCTCCAAAACGGTCGGGGTTATTGGGTGACTTCTTTCGATAGTTGGTAAGAGCCTCTGTAAATGTCTCTTTCCAACCATAAGACGGAACAGCTTTGATATACGGCATCACTGTCGATAATCGGTACTTTTCCGTTAGCCGGGCTCAAGCGAAAAATCGCCAAATAATGTAGAATTCCGCAAAATTTCTTACAACCATTCTCTTGGCGATTTAGCTCGCGTTTCGTTCACAATTGGCGACATTTGTGCTCGGCTAACGGAAAATCGCTTCTCTTGGCGACTTGGCTCTCGTTTGGTTCACAATTGGCGACATTTGCGCCCGGCTAACGGAAAATCGCTTCTCTTGGCGATTTGGCTGTTCACAATTGGCGACATTTGCGCTCGGCTAACGGAAAATCGCTTCGCTTGGTGACTTGGCTCGCGTTTGGTTCACAATTGGCGACATTTGCGCCCGGCTAAAAGTACCCGATAATCTTGTATTGGAGACTTTTTGTCGCCTAACCAAACATGGTATTTAAGTCGCCAAAACAAAATATCGCCACTGGAGTCCTATATTGAAGCTGTTGAAAAAAGTAGCCAAAACAAAATTATCGCCAATGATGCCGTATATCAAAGCTGTACTCATAAGACTAATATTGCCAGGAAGCGAACTCCATGTTCGTAACAATATGGATTGATACAAATGGTAATACGATCGAAATTTGGTTTGACCAACAAAGTTAGGGCAAGCATAAAGACTTTTCGATAGAACTTACTGAATTTCCGGCTAAAACCCGAGCTGCCCTTTCCATCACTTCTCCGCTACGGTATCTTCCGTCGCTGCTCAAAATAACGGTAGCAGCTGGGATGTCGACAGCATACAACAGAGCTTGCGTTACGTGTTCCACAAAGTGTGGAGCGCAAAAGACGTCCGTATGTCTCCTCAAAAATATGTTAGACAACAGGTATTCTGAGAACTCCTCTGTAGGAACGATTCTTGGTTGTAGATCCATAAAATCCAATTCTAAATGTTTCGAAAGCGATATATTTGCCATAATAAACAGCTAGTATTTGACTGATAAACTCCAATAAACAAAACTTTCAGTAGTGTTTAGATGATTAAAAATATCTTATTTGTTTATTTATTTGTTGAAGAGAGTTGTAACTTATACTATAAGCACAAGTTTGGTATCGTAACTAGTAGGGATGGGAAAAACCTACCGTTTTTTTTGTTTCAGTTAACCAGTTTTTTTTTCGATTATTTTTTTGTCCCGGTTATGACCGGTTATTTTTTTAAAATCCAGAAACCGGTAAAAAAAACCCTGATCGGAAGATAGACTTGATTTTAGGTTCGATTAGGCTAAAATTTACTAAGCTATGAACCTTTTAATTTCATCATCTTAGACCAATCACCGACAACAGCTTCCGCGAGCCGTCTGTTGGTTGGCGGATTACTGAGAGAGTCTTTATGAATAGATAAATGTTAGCCAATGGATTGATTTCCTGCGGAAACAATACTAATAAAAAATTTGTCTACAAACGGCGGAATTGTTTAGAACGGTTGTAACCCCCAGATTAAACCGGAGGTGGAGAAAAAAACCTGAATAACAGAAAACCGATTATTTCCGCAATAACTACCATCTCTAGTTACTGTACAATGAGTGAAAGAAATTAAACAGTTTTTTACAAGTAGAACTAAGGAATTTTTTTAAGAATCTGTTATGGTTTCGTTTCTTATGGCGTGAAAATTTAATGAGACTCGTGCTTGATTTGTGGTATCAGATTAACTTTCCGTAATGGCAATCTTCAGTATACTGCCGTATTCTCCCAATGGATGACAAATTACTTCCTGCATAGTAAACCTACCGATGCACAGTGCTGAAATATGCGAAAAGCTGCCCAAAAAGGTTTTTTAAAAATGTATTGGTAAAGCCGTAAAACTTAATTATATTGATAGTCAAATGTATTGCGCTACTTTTTGTGTGCTTTTCGACATGTTAACGACATGCACGCTGCCATGGCACTTCGGTAAATCTCTGAATTCTTTCCAAAGTTGAAAGTGTTTCACATTCGTATTAAAGTTTTCTATATTTTATTTTTGTTCGATTTCATCTAGTTACTTGTTTTCGATATGGAACTTAGTCAATAAGGTACGAGCAAACTTTTCAACCCCTATTAATAGGAAACAAACAGTTTTTAAAAAAGTAAAATCTCGTTTTTTAAATGCAAAAGAATTTTTTATGTGTTCTAATAGAATCATAGAATGAAAAAGTGCAGGATTCCAAGGAATTCTGGCATTATAAATAATTTTAAATAAAGCTTATATTAGTAGCTCTTTATTTAAACAAATTTTCGTGCTACTTTTTATTTTTTTTTGTTGTTTTATTGCATCAGTAACTATATGAATTTTTCTATGCATGTTCTTTTAGGGATAACTTCGGTTGCATCACGATCAATTATTCGACGAGAATTGATACATTTTGTAAAAATAATTCTTCTAAGCACAAAATTGCCCAGAACAAACATATTCTTTCTAAATTTTGAGTGGTTTTATATGCTTATAGCGAACTACTAGACTCCGAAAAAAAAGAAAGTTATCGAAGCTATTTTTTGATTACCAATCAAGTTGAAAAAATTGTTTTTTTTAAAACATGCGTCCTTAAAATGTGCCATTAAAAGATTCTGAAGATAGCAATGAACGAATTATAGGAAGAGGAGCTTAAGAAGAGAGAGAGATAGCAAGCGAGAGAAAACAGATGCAGAAAGAGCCTAATGCAGGCCGCTCAAATGAAACGGAGAATAAAGGATCAAACTGAAATGATAAAAATTTTGGTATTTGAGAGTCAAAAATATATACAATATCGGAAGACAAGGACTTACCACTACTGATTCATTACAACTTTAAAAAAAAATTCAATACGATATATGAAATAGTGCTCTTGAAGAAAGTCCCACTTGGTGCTCTAATTTTGAAGTCATAATAAAAGCTAAAAAGATGAGTTGTGCGGAAAATGTTTCTGTAACTAAAGCTTCAGCACAAGTGGATTTACAAGACTTGCTTAATCAAATTGTAAATAATCTGATTAAATCTTTATAAGATAATTTTTTATCCTTCGAGGACGATATTGTTACAAAATCGTAATGTGGGTGTACTTGAATGCAGTCCAATAAGCAGGATTTAAAAATAAAGCTCTTTATTTTACAAATATTCTAAGCAAAGAAACGTAACACAAGTATTAGCACAGCACTGGTAAAAATTCACAACAGAGACTACCAATAAATCTCAACACAGCGCTGAAAGGTTTCTTGTTAGCTCACCAGCTTGCTTGCTGATCAAAATCCAACTAACTGCTCTTGTCTTCAGAGCTTGCTTTTATACCTTTCAACAGGAAGTGACTTCATTACGTAGGAAGTGACGTAATCTCTAGAAAGTTCATGAAACTAGTAGAAATAGGTTGAAAGTTCGAGGTCCTTCTAGAAAATTCCTTTTGTCGCCAAAGTCACCAACTTTGCCGCCAAGTCGTCAAAATGGTCGCCAAGATCGCCAAATTTATCGCCAAGTCGCCAAGTTTAGCATCTCAGGGAAATGACTTTATAGCTTCGTAACAATATTAACAATATTTTTTAATTAGTAAATGAGATTTTGACAGTTTCTTGAAACAATTTGAATAACTCTTGTTCCAATAAATTAATTTTTTGCGGAATCGAGATGAATAACAGCATACTGTATTGTGGATTATCCACGACCAGTACGACTCCAGTTCGTTCAGAAATTGACACAAATTCAAATATAAGAAGCTGTATATGTCACAAACTAGAAAACTGATTTGAATCCGACAGACATGAAAACTTTGACAAAATGTTTAATTAGTCATAACAGCAAACGATATTACGAATACTCAACGAACCGAAGATGTAATTTGTGTTCAACAACAAGCAAACAGTTTAATCTTAGCTTAAAGTTTTGCCTGAAGGAGTAATTGAAAATCATCTACAGTTAGAACTGTCCATGCTAGATTTCTGGATTAAGTTCTAGCGCTTATTATATTTCCCATATAGACTGGCAAACGCTGGGGGGGGGGAGATTAAAAAGAATGTTTAAAGATTAAGAAAAGAATCCAAGATAAATTTAAATAGTAAATAGGTCTCGTGGTTGATAGGCTGAACCTTGAATGAAGGCAATATTGTATGCGCGCGGAAGTCAGCTGATGCTATTTTATTCATTTTTCTACTGATTATAGTGTAGTAACTGTTTAATTGTCCATGAATCTCATCATTAATTGAGAATTTCTTAATATTTACGTCTACCCAACATATCCTGAAGTTCTTAATATAAATAATTATATAATTTTAATATTTAACAATTTTAACTTTTTCGTAAATTTCACCACTGTGCGACGTAATAAAAATCGTCAAATTCATTTTACTACTATTTTCAGTCCAGTTATATTAGTTCTGCGTTATGCAGAAATATCTAATTTTCGCTTTAGTTATTATAAATTCCTTTACCGCCTTTGATCAACGTCATGACGTCTTTATACAATTCCTACTATTAGTTCACACTCTCCCTATATATATTTATATATCTTGTTCAAATTTTCAATCGTTAATAAAATACTTTTTATTCATCCACTCAAATTCAAATACATTTTTTAAAACTTGTAGTGGATGACACTTGATGTTAATACAGTTTTCTCAATTATGATTTCATTAATTAAATTTAATTAATTAATTTTAGTTTTATATGGGAGAAAAAATTTCTAAAATAAAATTTTTCTTTGTTGACCTAAGTAGGAATTGACTTAATTTTTTTTTATATATTACTTGTATTTCGTTTCATTTCAAGAACTGAAAAACTTTAAATAATTATTATTTATGCTTTGTGAAAGTTTGTTTCCGTAATGGCAACGTTGTAGAGAGAGGAAAAAAAGCTATTACATAATTGAGTTTAACCCTTCAATGCACGTTTTCTTAATTTCAAAATAAAAAATATATATTTGGCTTGGGAAGTTCACATATAACAACAGAAAAAAGAAAATAATCAAAATAAAATTGTGATATAATTAAATTGAATTTAATGAACGTATAAAATCACTGTTTCTTTTTTAGAAAACAGTAAAAAAGTATTTTAAAAGCAATATTAAATGGTAAACACCTGTAGAAGCAATTGACGAAACCATCAAAGATGTTAGACTCCTTTTAAATGCCAAAAATTGAGGAGGTCAAGAGGCGTATCAGGAATTGAATAACTAACTACTGCAGACTTATCAATAGGGCCTGTGCTGTCCATGGAAAATGGAACGAATGATTATTATCCTGTCTCGTATAATGTTTCTCATCTGATACAGCGTGTCCGAGTGGACAAAAAATTTTCTATTCATTATTAACATGAAAAATAAATTATGAATTAAATTTGATACAGTATGCAGTGAAGGGTTAAGACTTTAATTGAGTTAATAATTAATATACTTCAACAATAGAGAATGTTTTCTTTTCAACTTCATCATACAAAAAAGTGAATTTAGAACGCATTTTAAATCACTTCCCGTTAAAATAGTGGGTCCAAAATTTGATACAGATCTGCAATTTCGGTATCGAGACAACATATCAAATTTTGTTTATCCACCCAATACGTTTTTGAGTTATTGTGTCCATATACGCATGGACCAAAAAAATTTCCTTTGATGAATTTCGCCCAGAAAAGCCTAAGCAGTAATAATTTTGAAACGTTTTAATTGACCATATTTGTATTGACTATCCTGTTGAATTCTCGTCGTTTAACAGACTCGAAGTATTGAAAGACCTTTCCAAATAATGTTCTCGGTCTTTTCCTTGAGCTCGGTATTGTTGTATCTTAAGCTGGTCGTTACAACAGTTTGTGGTTATTATGGGATAGATTTTCTGAAAATTTCATTTAGTTTCATAAATTCTGAAATAGGTTTAATTCTGAGATCATCATGCACACTGCTGGACAGTTGCTAAGGGCGGATCACAAATTGCAATGTAGCATAAGATTAAGTGGGGGTGGAGGACCAGCAAGATAAAATATTATTGCCACATTGTTCGGGCATTAGAATAAAGATCATTTATTGTTCTGGTAAATGCAGAAGATTTTAAAACACATGAAAGGAAAATGTTTCTGATGCTGTGTACAGAGAAATGGAAAAATGCATATGAACGAGAACATGTTCCTTTCAGAAAGGTGTCATGGGATATGCCCACTATGGAGAGCGATCAGTGGTAGCTCGCGCTATGTAATCTTCGGGGTGATGCAACTTTTAACTAGCCATTGTTCTCGTACGGTTAAATATAAAACTACTCAAAGAGCTAAAGAAAAAAGACAAATAAAATGTAAGTGGTACAAATATGCATGATTATGAGTTGCAGGATGATGGATTAATCAAAGATTAAAAGTTACATCACCCCAGCTTACATACCACGAGCCGCCACTGAGTGCGATGCAACATTCAACACGTCTTTTCATGCCTTGCACAACATTATCCAGCGGATGTTGAGGCAATTCATGCCACTCCTCTGTCAGTGCACGGATGAGAGTGCTCTTGTTTGCATTCCAGTTGTTTTAAATGCCTTCCACAGCCGTGGGCGATGTCTAACCCCCTGACAATATGTTATTTTTCTCCTTTCTTCGATCTTTCCAATAATATTGCAACGTGTAAAATCATCTAAGTGATATCGGGAAGCTATACTTAAAATTTCAAGTTCGTCAATTAATTCTTTCCCGTAAAACTTTCACTTGGAAAAACTCCCCACAGGCGTCAAATACCTTAAATCTCTTATCAGCGATATCAAGTGACCAACAGGCGTGGGAAAAGAAAATTTGCATACCCACACCTCTTTGTGCTGTATACCGCACTTATTCTAATTTTCAACGTTTTAACCCTAAACCCGGCGCAAACGTCTTTTTACGTTTTTCATGTTCAGTTCAAAAGCGGATAGCTCGTATTTATATGTATATTTTCTTAAACAATCATGTATAAAGTATTCTTAAGATTTCAGAGATATAATTAAATACTAAAAAATTCGATTCATTTACTTTAAAAGCTTAGTTTTCTAACCTGATAGCTAAAAGTTCAAAATAATTGTTCGCTCAGAAGGTTAATTCTTTCATTTTGTGGTTACCAGGGGCGGCCCGTGGCGCCAAAGCGGAAATGTGAAGAAAAAAATGGTTTAATAGACTTTAGAAATAAAGTCATATATTTTTTAAATAAATTTATTGAATATATTATTTTTGTTCTCTCTCTCTCTTCAATGACCTCTATATAATCTGTAATATATCCGAAGTTTAAAAATTCGCACTATAATAGTATTAAGTCATATTTACAAGTAAAACAGGCATATTTATAAGTAAAATTTTGTTCGACATTTAGAATACTGGGATTATAAAATTTTTAAAAAATACGTTGGATACGTGAGGGTGGCGCCATATGGTTGCCTTGCCCGGTCGGTAAAGCTGCCTCGGGCCGCTTCTGGTGGTTACTATGGGTGACAGTATCATCCATCATTAGCAATTGTCCAGCAGTGTATGATTTTGTGTTTTACACACTAAAGAGTATAAAAAAGCTGATGCCTCTCAGAGAAGTTCTTGGTGCATTGTGTCATCAAATCTCTTGGTGCATCATTTACGCAAATCCTTTGTTTTATTTCAGTTAAAACGGTTCAGTAATGCCAAAATCTCAGCTTTTAAATATTTTAAACCATAATAATAATATTTTATATTGCTGTCACTAGATAGCAGCACGACGGAAGTGTATCATGTCTACCTCTCGGATTTTACAAGGTGCATTTATTTCAGGCTGTATTCTTTGTATGTAGTCAAAAGTAAATCTCATAAAATCCATTCGGTTTCAACCTTATTGGGATTTGTTAAAAAAATATAATCCTAAGAAGATAAATGAATAATATGAGACACTCTCATAAAATCCTTTATCCTCTCCAAAATTTTGGGAGAAATCAAACTACTCAATAGGCATTCTTCAAATTTTGCACAGAAATACAAAGAAGCATAAGTAAGGTTTTAGTGAAGACTCCAGTACAAGTAATTAAATAGTTAATGATTTATTGGTTAAAAACTATATATCTGTGCACAGAAAAGATTGGAATTGTCTTTAGTGTTATCATTCTCATTGAATGAAAATATTTTACATATTTTTTACTTTGTACACCGAAAATAAAGGTATTCTCTGATAATTATTTTTTTCCTCTTTTTAACACGTTTTGTGACGTCACAATTTCGGAAATCGCGAACAATCAAATATGCATTTTAAGCGTTCTCTTCTTAGTATTGTAACAAAAATAGTCTGGTGGGTGTACGTGAAAGCAGATTAACAAACAGGATAATAAAAAAATAAATGTCTGTTTATTCCAAAAAGCTTTCAGGAAAACACTAACGAAGCACAGATAACAAAACTGAACATCACTTGTAAAAATTAACAACAGAGATTACCAATAAATCTTAGACACAACACTTTCAATATTTCTTTCTAGCTTCTTGCTGATCGAACTCCAACTGACTCTCTTGGTTTCAGAGCTTGCTTTTATACTGTAAGGTCTTAGCCCAGTGATACTGGGATCTGATGAGATATCACAAGACACAGCAATACAGGATATTAATTTTAATTCAGATTTCTTGGTTAAGGAACTATTTACAAGAAATATACAAAAATAATATTATTCAAAAATATGCCTAACTCAGGATGAGATAGAGAGAGTCAAAACCAGAAGTTCAAAACTGGATTCAATCACAGTTCTAGGTGTGAGTCTACTTGTAAGAAAACTGATAAAGTTCAGTAGAGTTCAACTCAGGGCGAGTTCAAAGTCCGATGGCCGGAAATAAAACTTTGAGGGATTCTTCCTCTCAAAACGTTGAAATAACTTCCAAAGAGTTATGTGGATTACCAAGGTAGGTAATTGTCAGTGAGGTATTTCACGCTCACTATTCGAGAACAATTCCTAAGAATTCTAAGATACTTT
This sequence comes from Araneus ventricosus, assembly GCA_013235015.1. Taxonomy (NCBI): domain Eukaryota; kingdom Metazoa; phylum Arthropoda; class Arachnida; order Araneae; family Araneidae; genus Araneus; species Araneus ventricosus. Next base: position 12,483 of record BGPR01011195.1, read on the forward strand.
CCCAGCTCTCTAAGAGTTATTCAGCCAAGGGTTGGCTTTCGGTTTTCACGGGACTGGGCGCCCGTACAAGTGCAGAGTCTCGAGCTGAGACCTGACTTCAAAATCACCGATCACGAGAATCGAGATTCGAATCGTAATCATACTCCGAATTCAATCTCGTCTCAATCTCCTGTCTCGAGTCGAGTCTCCGAGTCCTCGTCGTCGAGTCCCGTTCTCGTCTTCCAAATTCCAGCTTAAAAATCCCTTTGACCATCCCCTCTGAGGCGTGGCCGAAATGTTAAGTCTCCATGATTTGTCCGGGTAACGAACAATTTAACCATCCACAAACATGCACTCCCCTTCCCGTTTCATCATTGGAAAGAGTCACAACGTAAAGAGTTCTTTTGTCGGTCAACCTGAGCGATCTCCCAACGGTCAGTCGGCACGGTCCCTTCAAACCCCTCTGGGTTATGTAATACAGGGTCGTTTTTACGACATCGCGGCTTCCTTTCTCTTCTCGCTTTTGGCGAGTTCGTTGGGGGTCTGGTCTCGTGGGAACTGTGGGCTCCGGGAATTTCAATAGGCTCAGGACTACAATACCTCTTCAACAGGAAGTGACATCAATACATAAAAAGTGATGCAATTCCTAGAAGGTTCATGACATTTTTGGCTCCCAGTAGAGATAGGTTCACAGTTCAGGATTTTTCTAGAAAATTCGTTTTGTCGCCAAAGTCGCCAACTTTGAGGCCAAGTCTCCTAAATGGTTGCGAAATTTGTCGCCAAGATTAGCATGTCAGGGAAACTACTTTACAGCTCTGTAGCAGTATTAATATGCACAAGGTGTCTTTTTGTACTAAATATATAATGCTCTACAATTTTGTAATTGACATTCCCCCCTCCTCATTTTGATACTGTTTTTGAGATAGGAACGCTAACCTTGGAGTAAGTGGTCTCATCGCCTAGACGTTTTACTATACTTAGATACTACTTTCATGAATACAGTTGCCGTCGTTCTGAAGTTAATGGGAGGTTGCCCTTATTTAAGTGGGGGCCCTGTATACGGTAAAGAACTCTTTTAAGTCTTTCAAGGGAATGACCTAAAACAAGGTATAAATAAAAAGACTTATAATCGAAATTTTATTAAACAACTTTGTTTATTACAAATTTAATGCAACTAATGCAAATTCATTTAAAAGTAATAATTTTCAAGCTTTTGAAAATCTCTATATATAATTCTCTCACGTAGCGACAAAAAAAGGTGGAATTTCTTAATCGCCGTTTGGCAGCAGCTCGAAGGTTTCTTTTGTTTACAATGGCGGTAAGACCAAGACAACGGATTTTGTTTTTTGAGAGACAACGATTTTTTTTGAGTTAAATAGTTTCTAGTCTAGCAGTTTCGATTTGGCAAATGAATGTCTCCTTAATACGTCCTTTTCAGTAAAAAGGTTGAGGAATGGGCTATATCATATTAAGATTGCTCTCAGTTTTCAAAACGTAAGTGACAATCCAGGGAAAAATGTTGTACCTTTCTTGATTAAATTGCAACTGGAGTGAGTCTGTATACATGTGGGGAACCTTTCTGAGCATTATAACGCGAGTAAACTTAGGATCTTATCAATTTTAAAAGCTAAAAATGCATATTTCAATTTTGAATAGTTAAAATGAGCATGTTTCAAGCCACTTTTCTCATTAATTGTTCCTTGTTTAGGTAAAAGGTTGCAATGGATTTTAAGAGTGGTTTTTTTTCATTTGCAACATACTATGATACTGTTTAATTATATTTTTACAAACCATAGTAAATTATTCTTATTATTGTTGCGGCAATGCAAAATCAGCAAAAGAGAAAAAAATGAACCAGGAATATTTTGCTGTTTAGCTAAAATAATGATATTAGAATAATAACGAGAAAGCTATACCAAGAAAAAACGTTAACTGGGAAATCAAAATTGAGCAACGTTATTTTTGCCTTTCTGAAAAAATTAATCCGTTCTAAAAATTGATCACTTATCGTTTCGACATTGTCATTTTCATTTACTTCGTGGAATCGAGTACTTATTAAAAGTAACAACATTGGACATTTAGGCTTTAAGATAAAGAAAGTGCTTTGATTAATTTAGCAAATTTAAAAATGCTGAAAATTTTTTCAAAACTGTAAACTGCTGTATTATCTTGGTACAACATCCTGACGAAAAACTCTAAAATGCATGTCTTGAGCAATCCCAGTGTGAAATGCTCTCTAGAATTTAATAAAGAAAGACCTATGTCATTCTAAGTCGATTTGTTGATTAAGTCGTTAAAGAAATGCTTGCATTGTAATACTTTCTCCTTCGAATGATGTAAACAAAGCTATTTAACAATGTAAATAAAGTTGAATGTACAACATCCATTTATATTGTTCCAAAAGTCTTACTGTGGGTGTATGGTGTAAACAGACCAACGCGCAGGATAATGGAGAATGAAGGTTTATTTACAAATATGCAGGAAAACACGTAGCACAGGTACAGGAAACAATGGTTCTTGCACAGATTACCAATGTAAATAGACAACAATTCACAGGTAATAACAGTTCAGCCCTTTTATATTTAACAACACAAACAGTCAGCAAATAACTAGTAGCAACAATAACTGCACTTTCAATAGCGCTCAGCTCACCATCTTCCTAGCTCGCACTGCGTACGAAGCTCTAAAGTCGTTCCCAATGGATCAACACTACGACAGCTCGGCGTCTAACAGCTTACTAGCTCGCACAGCGGATAGAACTCCAAAGACGTTCGCACTCCAAGGCGATTTTAGTCGATCAACACACACTCCGTCATCCAAGCGCTCTCCTTATATAGTCTCCCGCGGCAGACCGTGACGTCACATGGAATCTTCTAGTACATTCAAGCATATCTTCTCTCCTAATGGAAATATCGAGAAGATTCCAGCACCTTTGAGATCCCATATTTCGTCGCCAAGGTCGGGGTCCAGACGTGGTTGCTGTCGGTCATCTCATATTTACCCCTGTAGAACTCTCTTCCCAACCATAAAACTCACATTGCTGGGAAGCGACTTTCCATGTTTGTAACAATAAATAGGGTGTCCGCGAATTGTTGGACACATTTCGAAAATTAATTTTTAAAAACAAACTAATGCTAACTAGCTAAATGTTACAACTACGTTTTTTTGTTTTTTTAAGTGAGAGCTCATTTAAAAAAGTTGTTTTTTTCAGATAGGTAACGCGCCATTTCTGTGGTTCATGTTGTCGTAAATTACTGGAAATTTCCCATTTTGAGAGCCATTGTCTGCGAAAATATTAAAGCTAGAAGAAAGATAAAGGCATATATTTGTAGAGAATTTTACGCACTTTAATTTGTTAAACCAATTGTAATTCGAAAACTGAATATTTTTCGAGATATTCAAGAAAAAACGAAAAAGGGAAGCCAGAAAACGTGCATCGGCCTTTGCCGATGGGTCGCCATTGCGAATGGAAATATCTCGATGTAGCAAATTTAGAACGCCGTAATGGTACGCCGCCTATCCGGAAAAAATCTTTTTTATTTTCTTTCTCATTTAAAAAAACTGCAGTTATATTATTATTATTATTTTGTTTTTTTTTCTTTTTTGTAATGTGTAAACAATTCTCAGACACCCTGTGTTTCCGAATTTGCATTACGCGTGAGTGTTTCTTCCCAATACTGATGTGTATGCGGTAGAGAATAACTAGTAAACTTCTGTCTCAACCATCAAATACATTTTTAAGGACTTTTGACTGTATTGGCACGCAATATATCTCACAGAATGATCAAATGGTAAAAAGTGATCCTCAGAAAACAGTAGTTATCCCCGATTTAACTATTGGACTAATCGTTTAACAAAATCGATTTTTAACAATATCGAGAATACACAATGCATTACTGAAAATTCTCCCTGAATATTTTACTTATTTTTTGGAATATCTGTGCTGGTAATTCTCCTGAAAGGTATGGTGTCTTTATTGTGAATGTAGATCGTTTCATCTAATTAAGAGAAAGATCAAGGGGTAAATCAAATTAAACTTAAAAAAAATCATCACAGATTTACGTGTTTTCCGAAAGTTATTTACCGTTATATACAAACATTTTCCTTCAGTCCTGTTTTCCTTCTGCTGTGTATGTGCAATAGCAAACCACAGACCCCACCCCACCATGGATTTCAACTGAATATGCAATTGTAAAATAAATAAATAAATAAATAAAAATAAATAAACGCAGTTTCAGAGATATTAGAAAAAGGGTATACAACGTTTTTCCACTGCGAAATATTTTTCGAGAACCCAAAATTTGAAAATAAATAACAAAGTAGAGAATAATTAGTGATAAATGTGGGATTTGTGCCCGTCACCGCCAGATGGCGCAGCGACTCTCATACTATAACAACTCTATGTCACTTGGAGTCAGAGGGTGAGACGAGAGGTGAGAACCGATGAAGAAAGGTTAACTCTCACGTAGAGACTTCAACTGCCTTTATCTCCCGTGAATGGGAGATTCCAGATCTCAATATGTCCAGCAACTGACCGCGCGTAGGTGGTCAAGCGAGAAGATTGTCTGAGTACAGTGGTACGATATGATAGCGTAGTGAATTCTCCGACACTGGAAACCATTTCATAACCAAACCTGTAACCAAACCGCCTGTAAATTATTCAGCATCATCTCTTTTCTGTCATAATGTTAATAAATAGATGTGTCACTTCAAATGGGGTGATTGGTATTTTTTCAAACCATCACACCCACATAAATCAATATATTAATTTAAAATAATTCTTGTTGTAGTTAAATTTGAATATATTTTTTTAAAAATCCAAATGCTTTTTTTTGGAAATTTTTATTTGCAAAGGTTGAAAAATCTGAAAGAAGGCATTTTCAAAAAAATTTCGTGACCTCAGTATTGTTCTATACGATCCTGTTTAAATCACGATCCATAATTTAAGCGGCATTGACTGTGTTATCCATTTACAGTATTGGAAGCTTGAATGATCTCATTTTTTAAAGACTCAGTAAGTACATTCACATTAGAAAACATTAATAGATAATATTACTTTGCATTTTAGTTATACTGTACTAATTTTTTTGTAACTAAATGCGAAAATAACTTCCCTACATGTGTATTTAAATTAATATTGCGCTTCGTGTTTTTTTTTTAATTCTTCAGCCTCGATTATGTAAAATACTAGCTGTGTGGCCCGGCGTTGCACGGGCTATCACGAATAATAGGATATTCCCGGGCGGAGAGAAGTGAGGTCAAGTGAGACCTTGAGATCCATATATTTTCATATGCCCCGCCTCCGTTTTTTCTCTACAATCAACAAATATTGTCACTTACTTTCCCTAACAAACGTTACGAAGTTAAACACTTTAATAGAAAAAAGGAAGAAAAAAAGCATGAAAATGATTTTTTTCCATTGTTACATTCAGTGTTATAAAAAGAAATACCAACTTCCGTTAAATAAATAAAAAGCAACACCGGATGTGAAAACTAATAACAGGAGGAAAAAAAGAATCCGCCGTGAATGAATTCACCATGCTGTCGATAGATGGCAGCACGGGGGAATCAATCAATATTAAGTTTTTAATTAATATTTTTTTAACTAATTACAATTTCGGAATTTACATAGTCGAAATGGATTCCTTGGATTATTTTTCATCTTTTGGTACTTACGGCTAGTTTCAGGATTCAGTGGTTCGTGAGAAGATAGAAGGACATACATACATACGTCTGTTGACGTTCGAATTTTAATAGGATAGATTATAAACGAGAGTTAGGAAGGGAGGGAAAATAATTGAGAAAATTTATTCTAAAGTTGAATTTTTAATTTCAATTAATTAAAACCAGTAGTTGCTTGTTTAGGATTTCTTTATTAGAAAGTTGACTATCTCAAAAATTTAATAAATAATTTTTATTAGGTAATAATTATATGAAATTAATTTTAAAAAGACAGAATTTATGTTAAAATGTATTACTCCACAGTGTAGGTTTACAAGTTACTGTACCCTCATGGTTACTATACACGAACCGCCGCTCATGTATAGTACATAAACTAGTTTCATTCCAAAGATAAATGTCTGTTTTAATAATTAATTTAAGGGAAATTAATTTTCAAAAATTTTGGAAAAACATTCGATTTTTGTTTAGTTTCTAAATAACTAAAAATTTAATTGAAATTTCAAAAAATTGGTTCCCAGGTGTATTTTCCATCATACAAAGTATACGAATTTGCTATCTTTAGTTCCAAAGATCAGTTTTGTAAGGAATGAACAGACAGACTTTGATTTTTGTTATTGTTAGAGATTCAATTTTATTTTGCATCATTTTCCGCTCTCAATTCGTTGTAGACGGAGCTGTTTCGCTTGTTATCGAACTTAAAATTGATAATTGTGGGAGTTACTTACATAAAACTAATTCTTTGCAACTCAACAAAATAAAATCGATTAGATATTAGAAAAATCTATTTATTTACAACATCACAGATATAGCACCATATAAAAATTCAGCTGATATCACGCTTTCTTCTACTCTGCATCACTTCCTTCCCCATCTGAAGGTACCTCCGAATCCATATTGGGGTGGGGACTTGAAGGTATGTCCGTCTACCCTCTGGTACCCTCGTCCGTAACTGACCCCTAGGTCCAGACTCTGGTCCTTGTTCTTGCTCTCCCAGACCCTGGTTCCGACCCCTGCGTTGAATCCTGCATTGAAGTTGCGAGCGTTGTTTCCGCCGCCTGCAGCATCTAAGCTGAACTGGGGCTGCAAGAAGAAATTGGTCGAATTTAATTTAGACTCAGCTTGATATGCAAATCTATTACTTTCCTGCTCAGATGAAGCCATTGTAAATGTAAATGTTTTAAAAAAGTTCTTCCTTAAGCAAAATGATAAATAAAATACCCATTACTTGAAAGGTTTAAGTAATAACTTAGTTTATTATAACACTTATAAGTGAATTTATTAGCGTATTAATTTTATAAAATTGTCAATGAGCTTTGATCTTATTTCAAAATAAAAAAAAATAATTATTATAATAGATGTTACTTACCTCCCCTACTTTTGGCTCCGGCTTCTTTTCTTCACAAAAAACTGAAAATAAAGAAAACAACATTGTTAGTTTTATAAAAGCGTTTTATTTTTTACACGCTTTTTTTTCAAAGTTGACTTGTTTCATGCTTATAAAGATGGAATTTCGCAATCGATTTTTCGCTCCCGAGTCTGCTGGAGTTTTCGTAATTCGTACACTTGTGTGTTCTTGATGACATTATACTATTTTAATATTTCCAAAACTTAGGTATCAGTTCATTGATTATTTTGATTATGTTTCGATTTCATCAGTGGCGTAGAGAGGGTGTAACATCTGCACTCCAAAATTTATGCAGCTTCTTTCCTGGAATAAAAATGCCAACCGAACTTACAGGGAGTATCCTATCCCAAATAGCTCGTAAGTTTGCAGCGAGTTTGATTTTGACTTGATATTACCTTGTCATGGCAAATTTGACGCGTCAAGCTGGAAGCGAACTTGCGGCAAGTTCGCCGTGACAACTAGCGCCACCCTCGCTTCTAAAAAGCGTTTGCCACAAGTTCGGTGTGACAAATAGCGCCACTTCCTTGCAATGCAAGCTTGCTGAAAGTTTGTAAAGCAAGCTTGCTGTAAGTTTGCAAAACAAGCTTGATGCAAAGATAGCACAAAGAGATAATTATCTTTGTCTCTGGTTTAAAAAAACATCCGATTTTTAATAGCATCTCCTAGTTCCCTGCAAGTTCGTCCCATGGTGACTTCGAAGCTTGCGTTAACTTATTTCAAACTTGTTGTAAGTTTGCACTCTTGTCATGTCAAACTTGCTTCAAGCTTGCACTCTTGTCATATCAAATTTGTTGCAAGCTTGCTGCAAACTAAAATTGCTATCTGGGATTTCCAACTTCGGGGGTGTATTGTTGTGAGAACTAACCTCCCCGCCCCCTGGCGGACGAAAGAGTGGAAGAGACGTTGAATTGGGGGTGAGAGACGAGACCGATGCTGGGTGATGGAAGAAAGCGAAATGGCGCCCTGCCATGTGTGAAGTTTTCCCTAATCATGTTCCGCTCGGTTTATATTAATTGAAATGTTTTGTAATGTGTGATGTCCAGTTTGTTATGTGTCTTCATGTGAGAAATAAACCTCTTAATTGACACATGGGTGAAGTCCTACTTCCCGACAACACACACTTCGGTACAAGTCAGGGTTGCCAGATCAAAATAGCAAAATAAGACCAAACCGTCTTTAAAATAAGGCCAAAAAGGCCAAATTTGAAAATTTCATTAAAGCGCACATTTTCCTCTTATTTGTTATAAGAAAATAATTATCCTTCATGAAAAGGAATCCCAATAGATTGACATATGTATAATACTGTTCTATTAAACTAAAATTTAAGAGAATTTTTTTAAAAACTTCTACATGCGTGACTTTGCAAAAGAAAGAAAAAGAAACTCTGTTCTTACCGGCCCAGAATGAAATGCTCGAAAGAAATATATCAACTCCTGTTAACAAAAACGTTCTATATTATTTTTCAGTGTGATGTGACTATAATAAATGAAAATTTTATTATTTTACGCTTTTGTGACGAACTTTTCTTAAAAGAATTCGACTATGAACAGAATCGAATAAAAGCAGAGAAACTTGTTCTTATATGCCGTGCAGAGACAAACATAGCTTCCGCTAGAGGCATTTTGACTAATACAGTCTGAAGAAAGGGGACAGAAACCTTTCTTATCCTGGAATCACTTCGTTGGATAACTCACTGTGGACCATTTAAAGAGTGTTATATCAAAAGTTTATTAGAAAAATAGTAAAATTATATATTAAGAATCTTTCTAAAAGTCATAAGGAAATATAAAGCCAAAAAAAAAAAATGAAAATAACTAAGCCCAAGGGCTTTTAAGGCCAAATTTTCAAAATTTGGCCTTAAAAACGCCACTATGGCGCCCCTGGTACAAGGGTAAGTGACGCCCGGGTCGTAATATGGTTTTTTCGCTCCGCCCCTTTCCATCATCATAAGTGACCTGTGTAAATGGGCCCAAGTCATGAAATTCTTTCGCCCCCTCATCATATTTGACTTTTAAAAAGTGTTAATTAATGTTTTGTCACTATGGTTGGCATCATAGTGAGAATAAGTGGCGTCCAGAATATAATATGATTTTTCCCCCAGTCGATATCATTGGCTTAACAAGCACAAATGGCGCCCACGGTATTACTTTCTACGCCTCTTCGTCATATTTTGCTTTAAAAATGGCATAAATGCAGTAATGTTTTGACTCCATGGCGCCCCCCTAAACTGCGTCTGTAACATCTATACCCCTTGCCACCCAGCGCTACGCCACTGGATTTCATAACAGCAGTGTCACCTGGCATGGAACACCACCTAGCTACTATCAAGATTCCATAATATTTATAATAATGAAATATAAATTAAAAACTAAAACTTGGGAAATAGTTAGAATAAAATATTCTTCTTTTTAGTGCACTAATAAAAATGTTTGCGTTTTTAAATAGTTTTATTACATTTATTTCATAATCAGAAGAAAGTCAACGAATAATATCATGAAGACTTTTAAATACTTTTAAAAGATTATAAAATGAAGGAGAATGACACATACTGTATTTGAATAATCCACTGATAAATTGCTAAATAAATGAAAATAACGAGGTTATATACACTAAAAATTGGAAATGAACGCTTTCAATATTTGGGTTCGATGGAAAATTTTTTAACCCTAAATAACTAAACTTAAATCAATGTTACTGTGTAACTAGTCACTCGACTCATAAATTACGAATTAAAAACAAGTACAGTAGAGTCTCGATAATTCGAGTTTGCCATAAATCCGAGTTAGTGAAAAAATCAGTTTATCTCCCAAATAATGACCAACACGTGAAAGAATTACTGCATATGGCTTTTATTGTTGTTCGACGGGTCATATGGCTACTGCGCACCCCGAAGCCACCTGCAGAAATGCCCCCCCCAAAGAAAACGCGATACATATAAGATCGATATATAGGAGCAATGTGTTTAAACAAAGAACAATTGACAATTATTTTAAGATATAATTAACCTGTTGCTATCAGCATTAATGTAATAATATGTAAGTACATTATTCATTTAAATATACTACACTGAAATTTAAAAATTGCTTTATTTCCATTTATTTATTTATTAGATAATTCGAGTTTTCGATAGTTCGAGTAGGCCCGGTCCCGTCCACCTCGAATTAGCGAGACTCTACTGTATATGTTGATATTTATTTTATTTCAAGCAAATGAATGTACAACTTGAGAAAAGTATTATGATATTCAGAGGCGTAGACAGAAATTTTTGAAGGGGAGTGCTCAAGTAAGAGATGTGGGCGACATCAGGTTATAGGAAATGAATCATTTGAATTCATTTCCTAAAAAATAAACTTATCATGGTGAAACATCATGACAAAACTAAAATTTTATTTAACATTTTGTTATTTTTTTTTGGTTTCATTTTTTCTTCTTTTTTTAGTACATTTTTAAAAGCGTGCTTTTCAAAACTTATTTTTATTTAGTTTTCTTGTAAAAAGAACCGTAACTCCATAGTCAAAGTTAGAGGGGAAAAACATCTGACATCGTTTGAATAACAATATTCCATGAACTCATAAGATGAAGATAGTTGACAAAATGGAAGATTGGCGTAAATAGTCACAGAATAGAACAGCTCATCTAAACATTATGATTCAATCTACTTTTCATAATTAATTTCTTATGGGGGAAAATGTCAAAGTGGTTTTCCCTCGTTTAAGGTCGAACGTTTAAAAATTCAACTTTCATACAATGGGGTGACTGAAAAATGTGAACACCTTTGAATTTGCATATTTTTTTCGAATATCTTCTGAAAGGTTGAATGGAATTTCCTTGAATTCAAAATTTGCATTGAAGATTCGATCACGAAGGACTTAGGCGACCGTCAGAAATTGATGAAGACGAAAGGTAATTTTGGTTCGCCCCGTTTCACAAAAAACTGATAATGTTTTGGAATATTCATCAATGGTTTTATTTGTTGCATGCATTTTCGTAAAAACACCTATATTCTGGAAGATATAAAGGTTTTCTCAAAAAAATCCCAAATTTTCCCGTAAGTTTTTGCTTATAACATGCAGAGTTTTCAACAAAATTATACGAAACTTACAGAATACTCGACAATATGTTAGAGAATCATGGTATTAAAATTTGAAGTAAATACTTCGAATATTAAAGGAAATATGAGTATTCATAGTAAATAATTTTTTTATTGCGCATGTGCGAGAAGTAGCGTAATTTTTTTTTCGTAACTTCAAAGCAGATCATAGGGCAACTTGCATAAAAATTCTAGTTGAATACCGCTAACATTCAGAAAAATATCGTCATTGCAGTGAATTTCGTTTGCACTTTAAGAGAAGCTAAATGATGAGGGTTCTTTTGCACAAATTTATATTTTTCAAACTTGAATCTTCGAAGTAATATTGAATTTCAGGAAAGCTAAATATTTTGAATACCCATGTATACTTATAAATCAAATACATTATTTAAATTGCATTTCGACGATAACTATTCAGTTCTATATTTGTTGATTTATTTCAAATCTATTTTAAGTAAAAAGTGCATTCGAGCTGCACGCAAATCAAAATCTCGATATCGACGATATTTTTTTGACGTTTACAGTATTTTCTCTTCGTTTACGAAAAAATGAAAATGAACCTAACTTTATAAGTGTCATCGATTTGAACTTTTTTTTATTAAAATGGAAATAAAATTTGAACTTCTTGCAAAAATAGAAACATAGTAAAATCACTTACCAGAAACGAACACCAACGAAACAATCAAAAGACTGGAGACGCACAAGCCCTTCATGGTCGTGTTAATCGAATTTGAAAAGGGAACTGAAAATTATATCACAGAATCGTTTATATCCTTAGGACGAAACGAGCGCTTCTTTTATACAGGTAATGTTCAAACAAAGCGCGCGTTTTCGATGCGTGCTGCAATACTGGGCGAGGGAAAATCTTTTCCCTTTCACAGAAGAAAGACGGGATTTTCCCAACAAACCTTTCATCCAACCGAAGCATTGTTTGTATTTGATGACTTTGAAATAATTTCAACCTTTTGTAAAGATGAAAGTTTCCATGTGTCAACGGCTTTTTTCTTTGTTTATAATTCTAGTCTGAAATCGAAACTAAAAGGAAATTGCTCTCAGTTGCTGGGAAAAATGGATGAATTTCCTGCGCAGTGTTGTGGTTAAGTTTTAAATATAGCGTTGCGTGATCTGGGCTTTTCCGCAAAATCGTTCAACAAATGTGATGATTTAATGAAGTTTTTTGAAAGCTGTAGCTAAATATTTACTTTATGAAATTAGATTTAAAATAATTTATTTTTAATAACTTTGAACTTTTTGACTAGATGGCAAAACAAGATTTTTTTGACATTTGTAATTCTAAAAATAGTACTTATTTTTAGTTTTTAATATTTACTATTTCCTTTCTGATATTTAAATTCATTTTTCGTAATCCTAAATCTAATATTTTATTTTTTCTGTTATGTTTAATTATCGTCTGCTTTAATTAGGACGAATGAATGCTTGACTTGTTTTCTAATTCTAAAGTCGATAACATTCATTCGGAATGTAGTTTATTCTTTTTAATGTTTATTTCGAACGGTATTTTCTGATTCAATATGTATTGAGCAAGTTTTATTGTTTGACATTCTATTGGAAAATATACTTAATTCATATTCTTTAGGACGTCTAATTCTAAGTTTAAATGAAAAGAATTCTACTAACGCTTCAATTCAATGTACATTATTTTTTAAATTAAGTGTTGGCTTTGCTTTGGTACTTTATGATAAGTTTACTGAATAGAAGTTCACTTAAAAGGATAAAAATGTCAAGTTTTGGATTACGATTCTTGATTTGATTTCTAAGAAGTTAAGTCCCTTCTTCCTTAACTTTTAACGCATTCGTAAATTAATTCGAGATAAATACTGCGCAATTTCATTTTCGAGCATTTTATATATTTAGCTTCATAATTAAAGAATAATATGCCCGATATCAGAAAAGGAATTCTGCGAAAGATTATTTGTCATGATTTCTTATGTAAATGAAATTTTTAAAAACCTGGTAAGTTAAGTAATTTACTTAAATTTTTTTTAAATAAGTAAAATATTCAAGAAGTATTTATACTTCAAGATTTTTACACAGAGCTTTGTGGAAGAAATGCCGGAAATGGTTTGGCTTGGAGCCGTTTTGCTCACTCACTGTAATGGAGATTACCCAATTTCTTGCGCTATGTATGTACATTCAATCGTTGATTGTTCTGTTTAAATTATTAAAATAAAAATCTTTTAGAAACGCATGTATTAGTGTACAAAAAAGTAGAAAATAATTTTTTTTTCAAAATTTTGGAAGTCAAAACCAAATCGTAAAAGTGTGAATGTATTTTTAACGTATGTTTATAAATTTTCTTCCTCGTGATATTCATTGTAGCATAACTTCCTGATAGCATTGTTTTCAGCATCTCCCACTTTTAAGATTTTGACCTTTGATAAAAAAATATTTCTACTTTTTAGTCTTTAATATATTTTATAATTCATTATTTTAAATATTATGAAATCTTGTAATATTTTTTATTTCTCAAATGCACAACCAGATGGCGTCTCGAATATGGAATCAAAATTTAATTAGGATTAATCTAATAATTGATAATTAAGTTCCAAAAATTATTAAAATATTGCGTTATGATCTGGAATACACGCCTGTACAAATTTTCAGAACTCTAGTTACATCAAGAAGTGAGTGAATATTAGATTACAAAATTCCCTTTTTAAAAATATGAAACAAGTCAAGACAAATAAAAGCGCATAGAATCTCAAGAATATTGTCTCCTCGACTTACTTGTGTACTCTAATCTAAGGTATTGTGTAGGACCAATCGTGGCGCGCGTGTTATGCAACCAAACGTTACCACTTAGTGCCCATAAAATTCATATAAAAGTATCCAAAATTACCATTTTCACTGATTTTTGATTTCGTAATTTTGATGTTTTCCGAAAATAAATTCAAAACTTTCGAAGAAAGTAAGCTTTACGTTGTCTTAAAATTAAAAATATGATCTATTCTATTATGCCTGTTCATTGCCGTTTTTTTTTCCTCACAATTTTTTACAGACGAAATTTTAATTAAATCTACAGCTTTCATACAAGTAAATATGCAGAGTGATTACATAATAATCAGTGGTTTTTATTAGTTTATTGATCAAATCACAAATATAAATGGTATTTATTTTATATATCAATAAAAATTTGGCACTTAACAGAAATGTAATGAACGAAGTGTTTTTTCAGAACTTAACGAATTGAGTTCTTGGTATTAATGCCACAAATTCCACTTTAACCCTTCAACCGGCTGGAACGCAGAAAGTCGCTCTCCGATGACTATTCTAAAACCGACTCCGTCGCAGAAAGTCTCTAGTGCTTTCCTCCTCGCTCATAAGAAGCTGAGTGGGTCAGCTGCCTCTCAAGGTCGTTTTGTGGTTTTCACTGGCAATTAGAATTTGAGTGCTTACTTTTGGAGGAGTAAACTTTTGAGGGAGAGGAATAACGTCAGGATCGTTCGGTGATGGTGAACAAAAACTTTATCAATGATTTAAATATTTGGATGTTTCACTGCAATTATTGAACTTAAAGCGTGATGGAATGTTGCAAACCTACACAAGGGGCAAGTATAAATGGGCCCCGTATAATATTCTTCAAGTTCCTTCTTTCTTCTATTGTTGTTCCCCTTCTATTGCTGGCCCTACCCTTGTTGTTATCCGACCTTCAAAGTCGTTGGGGTAGTGGGGAAGATTAACCCCTGTTGTTATCCGGAACAATAGGTCCAGGGGGACGGTAAAACTTACTAAGCCGGTTTTCGAACATTCCGTGAGTTATTCTTCGACCAATTTGCGTTCACCATTTAACTACAGAGGGGCCATTTTCAAAGCATTCACCTGAAATATTTTTGCCGTTCAAAGGGTTAAAGCGCCTTGTGTATTATACGAAGGATTTATCCATGGATTTCCATTTTTACTTCCCCAACTCAGGCCAGGTTTGAGATCAAGACCGAGACTCAAGCCTTTGTCATTGTTCTCCCAGATTTTCCCACCGATGCCTACTTTTAGTATGTCGTTAGTGCCGTTTTTACCACTGCCTCCATGTATCGTGAACTTGTTTGTCTGAAAAAAAGTTTTAAAAATTTAAAAGGAGAAAGATATACAAATTTCTAAAATATGTATTCAGAGAGGCTATCTATGAAAGTCATAACCATGAGAGTTTTAGTGGAATAAGATGCATAAGACATAAGTTTTACATTCATATAACAAAGGTAGAATGAATCCTCCTGTTTCCAGAAGTGGTGTTAGATCATAAAGACACGCATTCCAGCAACAGTGAACAATAATTAGTAAATTGAAGCTTCCTAAAACTGGACATTCACAATCTCTGCACGCCACGCAAATTCGATCGTCAATGAGAAAATCAGATGAGAATTGATGTGGTGCGGTCGAAAAATTCAAAATCTTTCTTCTTTAATTATTCTTTAAATTCATTTGGACTGACGGGCCAAAAAGCCGAAATGTGACCGGCATAGATATGCGGAGGAGGGAGAGTGAGTCTCTCTCGCGAAAACCAATACGGGATCAGCGTTTTGAAAGAGGAGTAGGAGAAGTAGCCCTAGGCGATCGGAGTGTCCATAGGTGATGGGTTTACGGTTTGCCTGGAGTGGCCCGCGAATGACTTACTTAAGTGAAGGGGCTGAAAATTGGAATGGTGTGGAATGTTATCACGCCATTCGCGCAGTGTGGAGTGATCGTGAAGATCCAGTTTAAGACAGCTGCTGAACGGATTAGGACATATCGGGAAGAGTACGACTAAAGAAACTAACAAATGAGCATCCTAATTAATCACAAGATTCCAGTGCCAATTATTGATTAATTGATTCCAGACCCAATATAACTCATACGATTATCAAAATCAATCCTAGTGTTAGTTTGAGCTCCTTAAATTCTAGAGAGGTAGTTAGATTAGTGAACTGTTTTGAAACAATACGAGGGTTATTTTGGAAATAACATGGTAATGTGAACCATGGTCAGATGACGAAAGCGAACTTGCATCAATAATTCATTCTCGAAACTTACATGCCCAATCAACGTGAGGGCATATGACCCTAACAGATTTAACGTGCACTAAATCCACATATGCAACGAAATTCGGTGGAATCGAGTCTCGAATACACGAACTTTCAATCTCAAGACTGCCATATTGAATTTTTTAATTTATCTTCATTTATTTAGATTTTTATTTGTTGGTCAGGCTTAACCAAAATCAATAAAAAAAATAATAATAGTAATTTTAAACTTTTCGCGTTGTGTTTTGCAATAACCCAAAGTACATCCAGGCCATGCCATATGGATGCTGACTCAGCATGAGACCATTTACAAAGATAAGCCCTTAACTGTAAGATTTGAACATTTGATTAAAAGCAAGATGAATTTAAAATAGAAGAAATAATTTAAAACTCTCATAAGGAGAAATGCTCTTACACTAAATCAACCTGATGCGGAACTGAATAACGTACATTTATTATAAATTATTAAAATATAAAAGACAGTACAATATAAAGATATTCTAGGATATATATTCGAATCTGAAGAGCATTAATACATGTATCTCAAATCTAATCACGAATAAAAAAATATCAAACATTACAACGTTTCACATCACTGATATATATATAGAAAAAGAACACCAAAATTTAAGAAGAATAAACATACATTAGCAAGAAGTTCATGAAACAAGCAGTTAGATAACAAAACAGCCCATCATTATAACAGGCCAAATCAAAAATCATTCCCCATTTCTAAATGACAGATCAAGAGAAGATATTCATTATAAACTATTGAAATATAATTGACAGCTAACCACAAGTTATTCATGGTCACATTTAAAACTGAAGTGCTTTAAAACAATTACTTCATACCTATTCACGTCATTGATATAAAAATTCACAACAATTATAATAATAAACCTTCGTTATTATTATCAAACCGCTCATGAATGCAAGCGGTAGGATATCTTGCTTATTACAGTGTTTGCAAGAAATGAACCAGAAGCTTCACAGAACTGATTTTTTGTCACATGATTTATGCTCTAAATTAATCAATAAAGCGATCCTCCGATTCGAATTTTGGCTATCAACAAAACAATATCTCACAGATACCTGCCATGGCAATGCGTACTTCTCTCCACGCCGGCCAGGGCCATGAGCCCCACCGGCCAGAGTAAAACTCACCAAGAAGCTACATTCTTTTTTTGTTATTCTCTTCACGCCGGCGGCCAAAGCTCCCGGTCTAAATTTCGGTCCACCTTATCTTACATCCGAAACTTCCTTCGTCTCTGTCCAATCTACCTAGCAACCCCAAAAAAATCTCTTCGCGAAACCCCCAAACTGAATGACCATTGGTCAACGAACAACAGCCGGAACTTCAGCCTTCGAGTAAGTTCTCCA
>BGPR01011195.1:30133-49603 GCA_013235015.1 Araneus ventricosus
TTAGAAAAAAATGGCGAAGAGAAGGAATATGTTTTTCTTAACACGACAAGGCTGGAGGTTCTGAAGCTGAAACTCTACCATCAGGTCACAGTGACAAACGTCGTGAACGTAACCTAGTGAATGAACCACCGCAACTCACAAATGTCATGTTTACCATCTGCTTTTAGACATATATTGTTGAGCAATTAAAACTCCGAATTAAATTCTGACATTCAGCTCCATCATTTTTTGAAGCTTCAATGGTTTTAATACAGACATCATTCACTAAAACACTTGATTAAATGAAAACCACGGGGAATGGCGAGATAAAACCTCGAGTTTGATATTTAAAAGGAAACGAGGGAGGTGTGCCAGCCAGCTCAGGTGTCGTCCTCGTCATCTGACAGCGGTTCAAAATTATGAGGTTCATCCCAAAATAGCCTCGTGTTGCTTCAAAACGGGACATTAATATAACTAAACTAAAAAGAAATGGATGATTGAAATATATTCTTTTGAGCACAAGCATTATTCAACTCTTGCTAGTGTATTTTACATCACAAGTGAGGCCTTACCCATGAATTTCCCTTCGTATTGTCAAAATCTAGGAGAAGGTTAAAATCCACGCTCAAGTCACTGCTCATGTCTATGCTCATGACGTTCTTTCAAAATTCAAAATGGCTAGGTCTAAGGAGTTTTCATATGAAGAAACATCAAAAATCTGGTGTAAAGGAGCAAAACAGGTCAATTTCTCTGAAATTGTACCTGCTTTAAAGAGGTCGAAATGTGGAATTTATCAAATATTAGCTTGTTTTAAGAACTTCAAACGAAATTCTCGTTCTGGAAGGCCACTAGATACCTGCTATGACCGACAAATGAGAAACTTGACTTCAACTCGGAATTATTGTCTTTGAAGAATTAAAAATATCATTTGGAGGACAAATATTGCAAAAGAACTATTCATAGAAGAATTTTAGAATCAGGATACGTGAAAACCGTAAAAGGTTCGATTATCTTGCCTGGTACCACACCATAAATAAACTAGATTATAGTGGGCCCAACATCACATGCCATTTGGTGATATGTGGCTTAATGTCTTATTCAGCGTTGAAAAGAATGGAATTCGGACGGTCGTGATGGATTTGTATGCTATTGATATGATCTTTGAAAAGAACCAAGGAGCATGTTTAGTAGGTAACTTGGTGGTGGATCTCTGTTGGTATGGAGAGCGATTTGTTTCAATGGGCAGATATCCCTAGCCTTCCTTAGTGGTCGGCAAAAGGATGAAAATTACCAAGAGACACTTGTCAATCATTTGCTTCCTTTCGGGGAAATTTTAGGTGGAACGTATTTAACTTTTCAACATGTCAAAGCTTCAATCCGTGCCTCCAAATCAACGTTACAATGGCTTCCCAGATAGCACGTAAGTTTGCAGCAAGTTTGATTTTGACTTGATATTATCTTGTCATGGCGAATTTGACGCATCAAACTTGAAACGAACTTGCCACAAGTTCGCCGTGACAACTAGCGCCACCCTCGCTTGCCAAACGCGTCTGCCACAAGTTCGCCTTGACAAACCTCACGTTTGTAAAAGAAGCTTAGCACAAAGAGATAATTATCTTTGTCTCTGTTTTAAAAAAAACATCCGCTTTTTAATAGCATCTCCTAGACCGTCCTTCTTTTTATTAATTCAATAAATCAATGATAATTTGTAAAAAAACTTTTTTATAAAAAAAATTTTGAAACATTTTCCATCTTTTTACTAAATATAACACTCGCTCTTTAAAGAAAACTATATCGCCTTTTTCTTAATGTTGAAATTTTAACCTTTCTAAACAAAATTAAACCGAGAAAACAGTCAATTTTTATTGAAAAATAATAACTTATACATTTTGTCCCGTTTTAAAGTAATTACTTTTGAACTCTAATTTCATAATTTATTCTACTAGCAAAACGTAGTTATTAGCGAAAATCGCTCTCTCTTTGACTTCAAATTATATTCTCAACTCAAAAATTAATGAAATCAAGAAAACAGTTTAAAATAAATCGTATACGAATAGAATCGAACGATGTATTAGCGAAATCTATTTTCTCCTCTCAGAATTTAACTGGCCCAGTGGTTAGCGAAGAAACTTCGGAACCGGTAGGTCGCGAACTCTAATCCGGGTTGTGTTCGTACTCTGTTTCTGCTATAATTTGCAATGAGTTTGACGTGGCAAGCTTGCTGCAAGTTCGTCGCGTGGCGACTTCGAAGCTTGCGTTAACTTGCTGCAAGTTCGTCGCGTGGCGACTTTGAAGCTTGCGTTAACTTGCTGCAAGTTCGTCGCGTGGCGACTTCGAAGCTTGCGTTAACTTGCTGCAAGCTTGCACTCTTATCGTGTCAACCTTGCTGCAAACTAAAATTCCTATCTGGGTTAGACCCTACATGGTGTTGGTTTTGAATTGGCCAGCATTAAGTCCTGATTTTCATCCAATAGAAAGCGTTTGGGGTATCCTCACACGTTCAATTTATCAAAATTGTAAGCGGTATTCTTCATTTGAAGAATTTAAACAGAATGCTTGATTTGAACTAAAGCCAGAACATACACTGGTGGACAAATGCCAAGGAAAATTTTTAAGATTTCGAAACAATTGGACTTTGGTTCGCAATCAGTTGTTGAGAATCGTGAGACAATGGGACATACAATCGACAAGACTCACATTTTACATTGAATATTTGATCACGAGGGCATTTAGATGATGGACCAGAAAGTGAGAAAGACGAAAAGGTATTTTGGCCCACATCGTTTCACAGAAAGCTGATAATGAATTGAAACTTTAGCCAATGGGGTTTTTTTTTATGCCCAAAATATTTACTTGTATTTTCGTAAAAATAGCATGAATATTCGAGGAGATATAAATGTTTTTTAAAAATCCAACTTTTTCCGCATATTTTTTGCTTATAACATGCAGAGTTTTAAACCAAATTTAACGAAACTTACAGAATATTTGACAATATGTAAAAGAAGCATTGTATCAAAATTTGAATGAAATAATTTGAGTATTAAAGAAAATATGAATACTTGTAGTAAATAATTTTTTCTGCGCATGCGCGAATGGTAGAGTAATTTGTCTAACTTCAGAGCAAGATATATAGAGTAGGGATGTAACGAATATTCGGCAACCATTCGGTATTCGGCCCTTTGGCCGAATATAATTTATTATTGCAAAGGCCGAAATTACTATGCAAGAAAAATATCTTTTCAGCATTTTCTGGAGCGAGTCTATTTTGTTTGGTTTCATACACGAATAATATCAATTAGGGATGTAACGAATATTAAGTATGAGGCCTTATTTGACCATTTCCCGAATATTCTGTATGACCGAATGCTAAACAGATAATCTGCAAAATAAATTCAGGATAAAATGTTTTTGAAAAATGTTGTTTTAAATATATTTAATAAGGAATATTGCAGAATCATATTCCGGTACATTTATTATAAAAAATCTAACAATTATCCAATTTTAAGTTGAAAAGTACATAAGTGTAGTTAATAATGTTCCATATGGTTTCATATACCTATATTACCAGCCTCAGAAAACAAACGGTCACTATGTATTGCTTGCAGGTGCTGAAAGATAGTTTCTTGCTAAATTCGTGAACCTTGGAAATTTTTTCGGATTTTTCCCACCAATTAAGTGGAAACTCCATCCTATTAGAAGTTCTTTATCAAAATAGGAGTTTACTTCTAGTAGTTTTAATCTATCCATTCAATTTTTATCTGTGTTTGTCTTTGTCATGTTCTGCAATGATAACTCTTTTATTTCTTCGAAGCAATCCCAAAATGAAGGGAGTTTCTCATTTCTTATTATTGGAATGAAAGTACAGTTGACGCTCGTTATAACGACCCTCTGCATACCACAGCAAAAGGTCTTTATAACGAGTGGTCGCTATAGTGGATATAATTTTTAAAAATGTACACATGCACGCTCAGCAGTTCCGTAAAAATAGGTTATTTTTAAAGAGATTCAAACTAAATACTCAAATTATTTTTTATCAATTGCAGGTGCAATATTTTAATCAATAAAATTTTATCAATTAAAAATATATTTCTAAAATAGATTTTAAAGTAGAAAATAAAGGAAATTCGGAAAAATACCGGGAAGAGTGTCCTCTGAATTCGGACGTTGTATTGGGATTAGACGACACTGGACGGTCGTTATACCGGAAGTAAAATAACATAGAGTGCATAGGAAAACACAGTTGGGGATTTTATTACCGGTCGTTATAATGGAATGGCCTTTATAATGTGTGGTCGTTATAACGAGCGTCGACTGTATTTAAAATATTACAAATATAAAGATATTAACATTTTTAAATATACAGAAAATAAAAACTCAATTTTATTTAATCTTAAATTTTTTTCTTTTAAAATTTGAAAAATATTTCATTTACAATCAAAAGTAAAATGTTTTTAAAAATTTGATATTCGTCAAGAAATTTGGCCGAATATTCGGTATTCGGTTATTCGGCAAAATCACTATTCGTTACATCCCTAATATAGAGCAACTTATATAAAAGTTCCAGTTCAGTATCGTTAAAATTCAGAAAGATATAGGTATTGCAGCGATTTGAATTCCCTTATACTCTAAGAAAAGCTAAATCATAAGGGTCCAAGCACAAACTGAAATTTATTAATTTTGAATCCTCGAATACACTGTAAAAAAAATCCCGTAAAATTTACGGTTTTAAACTGGCAGCTGGGTTGGTTATGCAAAACCGTAAAAGTTACGTAGTAAATCCGTAGGCACAACGGTTTTTTATCATACAGGAACAAGTTTTTTCCGTAAAAGTTACGAAGTAAATCCGTAGTCACAACGGTTTTTTACCGTATGAGATCAAGTTTTCTCGTTAAAAATTAAATCATCGAAGTAAGTGACGTCATCGACTGAGTTGAATTGTTTTTCTCATTCTGTTCGAGTTGAGTTGAAACGTGCTGATGTGTATTATCTATTAGGAATATTAATTAATCAAGGCTTCATTATTAATTTCAATTAATCTAATTTTTAATTGAACTTACTTGGAAGATTTCAATGCAAGATGATGACAAAACTTCTAACGTCTCCGAGCCGGGGATCGAAACCGCGTTCATAGAATTAGAGGGCAGTCGTTCTCACCACTAGACTACCGAAGATTTCATATAATATGGTAAAAATAATATATTTGAGTTTTGAAGTCACTATAGCTCTAGTGGCGCCACCTAGTGGTGTAAAAATCAAGTATTGCCAGAACACGTGTTTTAATGTTAGCTTTTATGAGTAACAACAGGTTACTGCAACATGTATAAACAGTTTGACCACATGCCCTGTTTAATATGATATTTCATTTATTTCTTTGTTTTAAATAAAAAGGTTTTTAATGTGTCAGTTTTCCTACTAAACGATACTTGTTTCGTATGGAAAATGGTTGATTCTGAATCGAATGAAATTAAGTTTTCTTCGTAAAATGTTAAAAGTTACATTATTTTTCAAACTTCTAAGCTTATTTTGAAAATTAGAGAAAGTATTAGTGGTGATATATTTTTTCCTTCCTAATTTTTTTTTTTGTTCATGCATAATTAAAGTCAAGATATTCACTTATTCCACTATAGCGGAGATGGAATCCTTTAAAAACATGAAATGAATGCAATAAAATTACATTTAAGAAAAGGGAAAGTTATCGTACGGAAAGCAATGAGTAAAAATAGAAATTGAACTGACGGTTTTAAACCGCTTATGGCTGGAGCGGAAAACGGTGAAAAACCGTTTTGTCAACAAAACAGTTTTAAACCGTCAAATATACGGAAAAAGTCCGGGAAAAAAACGGATATTTTTTACAGTGTAGTTATCATCGAAATGCAATTTAAGTTATGTATTTAATTTATTAGTATACAAGTGGATTCAGGATATTCAATTTTCATAAAATTCAATATTACTGTTTGAAGATTCACGCTTAAAAATTTCAGTTTGTGCATGGACCTTTATCATTTAGCTTCTCTTAGAGTGCACCGAAATTCACTTAGACGCAATGCCGATATCTTCCTGAATAGTAGCTGTATTACACTGGAAATTTTATATACGTTGCTCTATATATCTGGCTCTGAAGTCATAAAAGAAAAATTGCGCTACCTTTCGTGCATGCGCAGTAAAAAATTATTCACTACAAGTATTCACATTTTCTCTGATATTGAAATTATTTAATTTAAATTTTGACACAATGCTTCTTTTACATATTGTCAAATATTCTGTAAGTTTCGTACTATTTGGTTGAACATTCTGCTTCTTATAAGCAAATAACATGTGGAAAAATTTGGGATTTTTAAAAAACCTTTGCATCTACTTTATATCTTTCTATCCACGAATATTCATGCTATTTTTACGAAAATACATGTAAGTATTATGGGCATTAAACAAAACCATTGACTAAAGTTTCAATTCATTATCAGCTTTCTGTGAAACGGGATGGGCCAAAATACCTTTTCGTCTGCCTCACTTTCTAATCGACTCTCTAAATGCCCTCGTGACCAAATCTTTACTGTAAAATGTGAGTTCCGACAAATGTATATCCCACTATTCTCTGCAATTGATTGCGAACCATTGCATTTCTATTAAGTCCAAATCTTAAAGTCGAAATCTTAAAAATGGCCCTCTACCAGTGTAAGTGGTATCAGTGGAAAACTGTATTTCACCTAATTCAATCTAAAGGAGCAATAATCAAATATTAACATTTTTTTTACTCGACTATAAAAAGATAAATGACTCTTTTGATTAAACTGTTAAACTTGTGCTTTTTGTATTTTTGATAAATTACATGGTTAAAAATAAAGTTTAAAACATGATTGTATCAAAAATAATTTCAATTCTATAGTTTTTTTACATACATTAACACTGACTTGAAATAGAGTAAATATTTCAAGTTTTATTTTTAAATTATTGTTGTGCTTAAACTTTCGACACGCACTGTATGTGTCTTCGGCAGGCTTTCGTCTATTGAGCTTTCCTAAGAAATTGGTCCAAAAGCCTTTCGATCACACTTCAAAAGACATTAAGTCGTTTAGCATCAGCATCGTGAGATTACTCCATTTTTATCCTTTCTCTTACCGCCATCTTATCGTATCTGGTAAGTGATTCTTTTTGCCATGTTCAACTCATTATTGTAATAAAAGTAAAAGAACCAGAAACATCGATAGAAATTTCAAAGGATTTATATTCACAGCTACTTTCGACTTCTATATTAATATCCAAATCTTTGAAAACGTAATAGTGTGACAATGACATTTTGTCTCGCCCTCCTGCCGGTGGATGGCGCTACAAGGACCTTTTGACTTTCCAGAGAAGAACGAGAGACAGAGTGACTTGAGACTCCGTGCGAGAAGGTGTCTTTTCTTCCTCTCACGGGGACAGACAAATCTCGCCATGCTTAGAGAGTTGTATAATGTAATCTAGTTAATCTAAAATAATTCTATGTGGTAGATGTGTGAACGATAACTTTCATTTCATTTCTTTTTGGCCCAACTTAATTTTAACCGTCATTTTCACTTCCTGTGAGCTAGCCGGATAATGGCAGCTAAAATAGTAGATATGATTCTTTTATATGATCATATTAAAGTTATTTGTAATCATTCGTATAACCATATTTTAACGTAGGATTACGTTCCTCTCTTTGGGGTCTCAGGAAGGACTTTGATTCACACGCCAAAACACCACAAAAACGTTGTATGGGAGATCCTCTATATCTCGGTAACTACATGTGTCAAAAACATAACTAATGTCTTGTTTTAGAGATAAAGAGTAACAACAGAAGCTACAAAAAGAATTTGAAAATCGGCGAAGAGTCACACGAGTCAAGTAGCCCTACGCCTTTAACATCAATGAAGTCTGAAAAAGACAGCCTCCCGCCATTTTTTTATCTTTAATTTCATTCTATTAATGGTCAGCGTCAAAAAAAAAGGTTTAACTTAACTTTTTGGGGGGCAATGTGTGTACTCCTTACAAAATCAGCTTACAAAAAAATCTACTTATTGATTATGAGTGCATAAACTAAATAACTCTATAAGGCAGAAATGAAAACATTACTCAACTTCATATCTCAGTAAAAATTCATTTATTTACAGCATCACAGAAGTATAGCACCAAAAGTGAAATCAGTCCCTGACACGCATTCCTTATCGCTTCCATCCCCATCTGACATTCGATTTTTGTTTAGTTTCTAATTAACTAAAAGTTTAATTGAAATTTCAAAAAATTGGTTCCCAGGTGTATCTTGTCATCATACAAAGTATACAAATTTGCTAGTTTTAGTTCCAAAGATCAGTTTTGTAAGGAATGAACAGACAGACTTGTTATTATTGTTAGAGATTCAATTTTATTTTGTATCATTTTCCACTCTCAATTCGTTGCAGAAGGAGCTGTTTCGCTTGTTATCGAACTCAAAGTTGATAATTGTGGGAGTTACTTACATAAAACTAATTCTTTGCAACTCAGTAAAATAAAATCGATCAGATATTAGAAAAAATCTATTTATTTACAACATCACAGATATAGCACCATATAAAAAATTCAGCTGATATCACTCTTTCTTCTGTTCTGCATCACTTCCTTCCAAATCTGAAGGTACCTCCGAATCCGTATTGGGGTGGGGACTTGTAGGTGTGTCCGTCGATCCTCTGGTATCCTCGTCCGTAATTGACCCCGAGATCCAGGCTCATGTCCTTCTTCTTGCTTTCCCAGACCCTGGTTCCGATCCCTGCGTTGAATGCTCCCTCGAAGTTTTTAGCGTTCTTTCCGCCACCTGCAGCCTCTAAACTGTACTGGGGCTGTAGGAAGAAATTGGGCGAATTTAATTTATAGTTTCATTCATAAAAATTTCATTTTTCGGTAAAAAGGTTTTTAGAGATTTTTATGATGATTAAAAGTTTCAGATTACGGGTAAACATGATGAATTATGCATAGACAGTGTATTATAGTGAAAAAATGCATCACGAATATACTGCTGGTTGTAAATAAAGAGTTTACCTAAAATGACAAGATTTTCTGCTCTTAAACACGCTCTAGATATAGAAGGAAGAAAGTCCAGCCAGTACAAAGAATGTACTACCGGGACTGTCTTAGCTGAATTGGGACATATGGCCGCTTTAAATATGACACTATAGATGATAACGGAAGTTAAGATTATTTAAAGGAATTGCGAAACTTAGCTATCATAATTATTCAAATAGATTAACCATATCTTGTGAATAATAAAAGTCGATATGGAAAATTCTTTCGAGTTGTAATTTTTTAAATTAAATCCACTGAATCATTTTTTTTTTAATTTTTAATATGAATTACTTAAAGAAGTATCAAGTACTGTTAAGCAACGGATTCCGAGACTACCACTTTTGGACGATTTTACACCGGAAAAGGGTGTTAGGCAATGAGTCATATGAGCGCATTTCCGGAGTTCTTTGTTAGATCATGCTCAGTGAAATGTTAACATAACCCTTCCATTCTTCACTTCCCTCCTATTTTGATGAAAATAACTAAGCCCGGCGCATGCGCAAAAGCGCGGAGGGTTTCCGAATCCGTTTCTATACAATATTAAGTTTTGCTGAAAGTATCAAACACGATTTTTTTTTATTTTACAGCGGTGGTGGGGGTCTAAAGACCACCATAGGTGATACAAAGTGACCAAAGATTGGAGCAAGAAATAGCTTGTATACTTTCTTATATTAGACATTCCCATTAGACAATCAAATGGAACGTCACAAAGAGAAGTCAATTTGGAGATAAAAGCATTAGGTGTTTGCATGAACCGTTGACGAATGTAAATCTCAGGAGGGCTTGGGGAGTACAGGTTACGTTGCTGGAAGTTCAGTTCCTACTGAACAGTTACAGTTAAAATTACCATAATGTTTTTAGTTGAAATCCGGAAACGCCAGTGAGGGGAGGGGATCGAAGGGTCTGCGGTGATGAAAGTATAGTTTAAAATTCTAAAAGATGCCTACCAATGACCCTCTTTCATAACACTAACACAGAGTTTGAAGATGCGAAAAAACATTTAAGGCGCCAGAACTCAAAGAAGATGCCAATTCTATTAATGCCTGTTAATTCAAAATTATAATAAAGAAAAATAGAATTAAGATAAAACTTCCATAAATTTTAATTTTCAGTTTGTACTGGGGTCTGAATAAGAAGGCTCATTTACTTTCTCATCAATAATGGTACACTGTAAACAATGAATTTTCTTTCATTAGCGGAATGATGTCAGCTTTTTCCAGGGGTGATTGTGGTTTCATGAAAAAATACCTGAAATTTTAGCAGGAAAATTATGTATAGGGAACGCATATGTATTCATTCATTACGGCTCAGATTCAACTTTTGCATGCAATTTTTAATATGTTTTTTCACATAAGAAATTGATTTAATTTATTTTGTCTTAGTTCACGAGTTTTCAATAACATTCTATAACACACATGAAAAAAACCCATCAAAATTGATAAAACAATATTAAAAATATAACGACATTTTGTATGAATAGCTTTAATGAATATATATATATATAAATTCTTATGGGACCATTCTTAAGTGAGCTAGTTATTCTTAGTTATGGTATGGCATTTTCTAAAAAATTCATTTGGATTGAATCAGCATAATCCAAAGTAAACAACAAGAATATATGAAAAAAACTTTTTTCCAAAAAACCTAATTTTTTTCCCTGGTTTTTCATATTTCTTATAAAAAGTTTCATGTTACTACAAAAATAATCTCTCATGAAATGATTTTTTAAGAAAATGAAAATTAGGACTTCTAATTATATTTTAAATAAAACATTTCATCCTAAAACTCCGTAGTATAGATTATAATTTGTGCAGTCCGTATTAGAAGCCGAAATTGCGCAGAAACTACGGAGAATCCGTAGTAGTTTGAGTCTTTGGTACTCTTAAATTTTAAAAAATAGATTTATCAGAAAATACCGGATTTCCGGTATAATTCCGGAAAACAATCACCCCTGTTTTTCGAATATGCCAGATTTTCTCAACTACAACCAAATCTCTCTCTCGCCGCATCCAGTGGCGTAAATCCGGGCATTTTGAAGATCCGGATAATAGTCCGGATATGAGCTTGAAATCCGGACTTATGGTAACCCTAGTTATAGTTCACACCATATGGCGACGTTCCTCTTAACTGAAGGTTCGCATTTGTGACATGATACGAAATTAAATAGAGGCAAATATTTATCTCATCCTTTGCCAATGACTCTGAGTTTACTATTAAATGGAAATATTGCTGATAGTTGTTTAGTACTTACCTCTCCTACTTTTGGTTCCGGATTCTTCTCTTCACATTGGACTGAAAAGAAGGTTTAAAAAATGAAAAGATAAATAATAATTTTAATAGTTCTTTTATTGCTTATTTTTTAATCTGAAGAAATAAAAATGGTTTCAAGAATATTTTAGGTGTTTTCAATCATTAAAAAATACAGTAAAATGTTCAGTTAATTGAAATAATTTAAGAATTATTTATTGAAAAAAATGACAAGAATATTTTTATTAAAAATTATAAAACAATTAACTAAAAATCTTGTCATCTACCAAAGAGAAAATTTACAGTGATATCATCTGAAATTTTTCACATGTAATCCAACAAGTAGCATCGTTATGGAAAAACATACAATTATATGTCTTTACATCATATTTTATCCCCCCCCCCTTCCGTTTCTGTCAGAAATATCAAACACTTGTTTGAGATTATCCGTAGAAATGAGAGAAATCCATTTAAAACAGTGGAAATTTAAGTACCTAAGAAATTGAATCTCTTGATGCAAAATTTTACAGATCCCTTAAATAAATGAATTAGCGTGATTAAATACTTGATAAATAAATATGTAAATGTGATTATGAATAAAATGGATTTCTTAAATGACAAAGTAATCTACATTTATTTTTCTACTGAGTAAACTCCTTTATTTCAATCACAAGATTATCTCTATGAACAGAAAGTAATTTCCCACGTGAGAAGAATGTTGTCAAACGGACCGATTAACTTTTCCCACATCTCATGTATTTACACCTTACGATATGCTGGATACATCACTACTTCTATAATATTTATTTAAAGGCAATATGGCTTTGTGGTATTTGAGACTGCTATTCAGGATTTTTTAAAAGTACAATTGAGTTTGAGTTTTAACTGAAACATTAAAAAAATAATTATCTTATGCAATGATTTTAAAAAAATTAGTACTTACAATCCTGAAAGAATTTTAAAACGTTTTTTATTTAGAAATCATTTGACAAAGAACATAAGAACTTACAAAGAGTTAATGAAAAATAAATATTTTTTTTTAAATTCAACCTATATATGTTACGGTCAATGTGGGTAACCGGTCATTATGCATAATAACAGCATAAAATACGGTTATTATGCAAATATATTCATATATATATATATGAAATGTATTCGTTGTTGTAGTCGTTAAATAACAAAATCAGGCCGAGTTATATTCTAATTTTCATTTTATCATGGGAGAGTGACGGACATACGTGTATCTTAGTTGAAGCTTTTAAGCCAAAAGAGAACAGAACCCTGCTTTTTCTCAGGTAGGGATTTAACAGATAGACACGTGATCAAAGTGAAGGGAATAATAGCTATTTTTAGTATATTACGTAAGTGTTTTAGGGAAAATGCCTGGCGGCAATAAGTCGCTGATTTCGCGATTTGTGTGCGCGTGGAAACGATTAAAATATCCTTTTAGTAATAAATATGCCAAAACGAGAGATTTAATAAACCTCCAGAGCGGGAAATGAAACGAAACTGGAGTTTAAGAAAAGTGATTTTGGAATACATTAAGACTTTAAAATACATAATATTAGAATTTGAAATAAAATTAAGTAAGATTATTACATATATATATATAATAATCTTACAATTATTCATGAGCGAGCTTAATATCATGAGCGAGCTTCTCTTCCTGACGAGCGGCTCGCTATGATATTTTTCATTTTTTTGGTTTTTCTGGTTTTTGTCTATTTTTGCCATTTTGTCTTTTTTTACTGTTTTTGAGTTTTTATCTTGTGTTTATAAGTTTGTTTTGATATATATATATATTAAACTTTCCCTATTGAGGAATAGAAAACCAACAGTCATAAAATCGCTAAATTTACTATTAAATTGTTATGAAAAACGAATGTTAAATTTTAGTATATTTTAATAAAATGCTATTTTCAATAATGAAACAGCTGGAAAATGGAGGAAACGTAAAAGAAAGTAATCTCTATTAACCCCATTTAAAAAAAAAAAACCTCTCATAAAAGTCCATCATGCCATTCATGCCCTTTGGAAGCACAAAAAAAAAGCGAGTGATACAATGGCAGACCCTATCATTGCTTTTGTCAATGTTATGTCGCTCAATGGGAGGACCGTCTATCACTGCAATTAATATTCGGGGGAAAATAAAGTTTGAGTAAAACTCGAAACAAACTAAAATAACTTACCAGAGGCAAACATCAACGAAACAGCCAATAGACAGATAACACCAAAGCCCTTCATGATCGTATAAGTCGAATTTGTAAAGCTCACTCAATTCTATCACAGAACTGCTTGTGTTCATCGAATAAAACAGATGCTTCTTATATATAAGTAAAATCAAAGAAAGCGCGCATTTTCGATGCCGTGTGGCAATAGTGGGAATGGGGAATTTTATCCCTTCTCGAGGAAAAGACGGGATTTTCCCAGCGCGAAGACCCACCAGCTGAAATTGCATTGTTTGAATTTCATGACTCCTAATCGTTTGTTTTCACCTTTATGGATAGAAAATGTCAACGAATTTCGTCTTGTTTATGCTTCATGTTTAAAATCGAAACTCTGGAATAAAGTTGCGCGCATTTTCTAAGAAAAGTGGGTGAAACACCGTAAGTAATAGAGGACCGTAGCTAATATTATTTTTAATTAATTGTTTGAGTCGGGTTATTCCACTGAAATTTTCTTCAAGTCTAATATTTCAACGAAGTTACTTGAAAGGGACGTTAACGTTTTTTGATTCCAAACTGAAATAAAGATTTTGATTTTGTTCGGAGTCGATTTATTCACTGAACTAAAAGCAATTACATTTCTTCGTTTTAAACATGTTAAGTCATAGATTTTTCTCTGATAAAATAATTGACCTTTTGTATAGCTTTTGCAAAGCTGTTATACTGTTTCAAAATTTCAAGCCTTGTATTAGCATAGGACTAAGAGAAAAAAGTATTTTTTAAGAGTATCAACCACGCCATTTTGTATAAAACGCTAAGTACAGTAATCTCTCACTTATGCGCAGGCACAGGGGACAGCGGAAAAAACGCGCAGAAGTGAGAGACGCGCAGAAGTGAAAAACACAAAAGGGAGCTTAAAAGTGAAATATCAATACAGTGTACATCTATTGTTAATTAATACTATGTATGTACTACTGAAAAATGTAAATAAGATTAGTTTAAAAATGCAAATACTTGTATAACTTCCGTTAATTATTTTTAAAAACACAAAGAAAATGGAAATGATCCAGATTTTTTAAAATCTCTCTCAGTGTCGATTCTGGGACATTAAAATGCTCCGCTATAGCTTTTTTCGAGGTGCAAGTATTTTCTTCGAATTTTTTAATAACATCCATTTTAAACGAATGCGACAATTTCGTTCTGTTCGCCATTTTAAAGAGTAACCATCTAACCAAAACTCCAAAGATGGTTCTTTCCTTAACGATCAATGCCACGTACCGTACTAACCTTTCTAATTGGCTGCTGTATAAATGCGACTTTTACTGACGTCAATCACAAGAACCCCACGTTCACTGCTGTGTGTAAGTTAGAGGAATGTGTTCCTGGAATTTCAACAATAGGGTAAGGGCGAGGGAATGCATCCCTGGAAGCAGAACAAAAAGGGTTTTTGTTCTGCTGAAAAAAACCTTTTTGAACTAAGAAAATTTTTGCGACGCACATAAGTGAGAGGTGCTTTTTTAGTGCGGCGCATAAATGAATAAGAGTTATCATTGTTTTCCTAAACCCCTGGCCGGGGCCGCGAAAAAAACGCGCATAAAAGAGAGCGCGTATAAGTGAGAGGTCACTGTATCATATATTGCTTAGTTTGAAAACAAAAGAAGAAAAACAGCTATTTAATATTCCAAAACTGCCTTATGTTTATTTTCCCGTATACTGAATATATTTGAATTCTCAAAATATTTGAACTCCGCGCATCCGAAACATGTATTATTGGAATTATGCCTTTCTTGTCCACCTGAGCGTATATAAACACGATAAGCCCGAAATGCAGAAACCCAGACGGATGAAACTTGGTATGTGGTCTTTACACCAAAATTGCAGCTATATAGTGTAGGCTCGTCCATGAGAGCTGCAGAGATTCAGCTCCCCCCCCCACCACCACCACCACTGAAATTATTTTAAAAGATTGTATCTTCGTTTTTATTCTAATTGGCTTACTTCCACTTTAAGAATTCAGTGATCAACGAAAATAACAAAGAAGAAAAAAACGTAAAAGGAAGACAGTAAATCGATCAAGAATTGAGAGAGAGACAGACCAGAGCTGCAGAGAGTTTTGCCCCTCTAGAGGATCCGAGATTAATGCTATAAGCAAAGCGCAGCCTGAAAAACGGCATTATTCTTACTTAAATTGAATTGAAAAATCTTAAATTGTTCTCCATTTTTAAGAGGCACACGGAGAGCCCAGTATCATCTCCAATCCTGGATCCATCCGTGTAGCGGTTGTCGTTGATTGGCCTAAGTAATGAGATTCAAAGCTGCATAACTTGATAAATTTTAGTCTAGTCGAACCTAAAAGCGAGCCTATTTTCCGATAAGGTTTTTTTAACCGGTTGTGGGATTTTTAAAAAAATAACCGGTTATAACCGGGACAAAATAATAACCGAAAAAACCGGTTAACCGAAACAAAAAACGGTTTTCGGTTAAAACTGGTATGTTTTTGCCATTCCTACACGCACACATTTGTCACAAAAGTAAAAACTGTCCTATTTATGTGAAGTCCTTTTACTGTAATAAGTTATTACTATTTTTTGTCTTGTTTCTCATAGGTAAGAATTTCCCATATATGGATGTAGATATTTATATAT
This sequence comes from Araneus ventricosus, assembly GCA_013235015.1. Taxonomy (NCBI): domain Eukaryota; kingdom Metazoa; phylum Arthropoda; class Arachnida; order Araneae; family Araneidae; genus Araneus; species Araneus ventricosus. The sequence continues at coordinate 46,224 of BGPR01011195.1, forward strand.
GCCGACTTTGATACTTTTTATATCATAAACTTTCTTTCTGTTTTCCAGATTTATGCCAAGGAGCATTTATTGATGTAAGTAAAGTAAAAATCTTTTCAAATCTTTATTCTAGTTCACAAATAAAACGTATTTAAATTTATTGAAAATATTTCGAATTTATAATTGAATTTCAGAAAAAATCTTTGTAAATATGTTACATTTTTGTGTAGTTTTCTAGACATAAAGATGAAAACATACACTTAAGAAAATGGAGCATGTATTTAGTAAGACCAGAGTACTTTCTGTGTTGAGGTATTTTGCCCAAAATTTGTTATAAATCTACAATTTTAGCATGAAGACCTCAAGGTAAATTTCATCCTTATAGCTCGTTGCATTTTTCAGTAATCGTATTTACACTGACAGACTCTTTTGAGGTATCATTATTCTAATTTGGGTCCTATAGGGATGGCGGTTATTGGGAAAATAACCAGTTTTCGGTTATTCAGGTTTTTTTCACTGGCGGTTATAACCGTTCAAAATACCCGGTTTTTGAAATAACCGGTTTTCGGTTATTCAGGTTTTTTTCACTGGCGGTTATAACCGTTCAAAATAACCAGTTTTCGGTTTTTTTAATAAAAAACAAACGCCGTTTGTAGACAAATTTTTTTCATTAATATTGTTTTTGCAGGAAATCAATCCATTGGCCACTATTTATCTGATCATAAAGACTCTTTTAGTAATCCGCCAACCAACAGACCCCTCGAGGAAGCGGTTGTCGTTGATTGGCCTAAGGTGATGAAATAAATTCAAATCTTCATAACTTGTTAAATTTTAGTCTAATGGAACCTAAAATCGACTCTATCTTCCGATCCGGTTTTTTTTTTAGCCGGTTACTGAATGTTAAAAATATAACCGGGACAAAAAATAACCGAAAAAAACCCGTTAACCGAAACGAAAAAACCCGATTTTCTGTTAAAACCTGTAGGTTTTTCCCATCCTCCTAATTTTATAGCACTGAGGTCTGCAATCTGAAAATTTATTACAGTTTGAGAAAGACTGATAAATTTTTAAATTACTATTAACAGAATAGAAAAAAATAATGGCTCAGTTAATAGTTTATTAGTTAAGAATGAAAATTACTCCATCTATGGAAATAATGTCTTGAAGAATTTTTTTGGTTATTTTAAAATATTTCAGCAAAATAAACTGAAAATATTTATTTTATTTTCAGCCAAACTTTCTGTTGAAAGGAAATGAGGACTTGAACAACGTGAATAGACTTGAACTTGAATCTTAAGCCTGGCCTGGATTTGCGCAATATGAAAAGCAATTCATGGGTAAGCATTTCTATTGATTCGAATGAACGAAATTCTAAAATTCAAATGAACGACGGAACTGCATACCGAAAATTACGAAGGGTAATTTTTAACTTTTTGTAGCTTACCAAGAGACATTTAAAAAAGTAAAGTTTGACGCTGTGAATTCAAAAACAAATAAAATTTCTGCTTTGTATCTACGTCATTTTTCATTCTGGATTTTTATAGCTTAAATAGTGTAGCATTAATATGGGCCATTTATTTATAAGTAAAATAAATTTTTAAAAATTTTAAAGTAAAAGCTTTGATTCAAAATGCACTTTAAATAAGAAAATACGTTTACACATTATAATTTCGTCAAAATGAACGCAAAGTAAAAAATAATTTTTCTGATTACAGTAAAATGCATGGTTCGGGCGCCTTATACTGCACCTTATATTTTGTGTATATTTCCTTAAACAAATGGAATATTCCTAGAAGGTAAAGGCGCCCACGCTTTTATTCGAACCATGCATTTCATTGTAATCAGAAAAATTATTTTTTTTACTTTTGAATTCATTTTGGCGCAATTATAATGTGTAAACGTATTTTCTAATTTAAAGTGCATTTTGAATAAAAGATTATACCTTAATTTTTTTTATTTATTTTATTTTCTACTTTTTAGTGACGGCTGACCGAATACACACTACATGTTAGACATAGTAAACCAAATTCAATTATTGAATTCTCCAATATAAAACACTTATTAAAATTATTATATACATATGTGCAATTACATTTTTAAAATGATTTAATGACATTAACTTTCTGAAATATAAATCCGTAATATATTACGTGATAATTTACAATTATAATCAACAATGCAATAGAAAAAAAAGAGAATCGATCTACCCAATTTTCTCTTTTTGCTTTGAGTGCGAAACGTTTGGCGCACACGAAATAAAAAAAAATTTGGTTGTTGGCGAATTCTAATAGAAAGTAAACCCAAGACGCGTAGAAACACGAGCTATTATGTTATTCATCGGTGCAGTGCCGGAAGTATATCGTATTCTCTGTTAGCTTCGTGGTGCTGTTACAACCCTAGATAACGTGAGGTTACCACCTTCCAAACTCTATCGCCCAAATATAGGGTTAAAATTTTAATATTATTTTGTTAGATTTAAAATAGGTATAGGTTGCAATTTTTTGCATAATATTGCACTATGACCGGAAACCCACCACTGTACTAAATTTCAAAGCTTTAGCTCGATTGGAAGTGGGTAAGAAATCGATCTCAAGATTTGAGGACACGGCACTCAAGTTGAATAAAAGCTTATATTTTAAAAAAATCACAATCCGGGGTATTTTACTCAGACAAGGGACATTTATTCAAACGACGATAAATAGTCAAGAACCGAGAAAGTCCCAACTAATCCGGAGCATTAGTTCGCTTTGATATTTTCTTTCCTTCTTGTAAACTATTTGATATTTCGGTAAAGAGTTTGATTTCTTAGAGATTCAATTGGAATACTGTATGTATTTGTAGGAGGGGGATGTGTCAGGACAAAGAATCAAAATCTGGAACTCAGTGGTGGCTCGTCATTTGATAATTTTTCTTATTCTTATTTGATTACTTTACCGCTTTAAGAGTTCAATAATCAACGAAAATGGCAGAAAAAAGTAATTAAAAACGTTAAAGGAAGACGGAAAATCAATCAACAAGTAAGAAAGACGCAGGCTTGAGCTACAAAGGCTTTCGCCCTTTCGAAAAATCGAAATTCGCACACTGAGCAACTCTGAGCGATAAATCGGAAGAAAAAAGCAACCCTTTCTGCGTTAAAATTAGTGGCACTCGTAGCTGCAGTAACCACAGACAGCGTTCGGCGCGCGACTTCCGCTTTTGCCTTCCCCATTTGGCTTTTTTTCGCTTTCGCTTAGTAATCCAGTTATTTGGTATTTTCTTAAATCAAACTGGAAGAATTGTAATTTTTTTGCTCCTTTATGTATTTGGAGTGCTGATTATGAATCTGAGGTTTGCCACGAAAAATTTTTGTTGGAATTTTAGTTATAGCCAAAAAGCATGGAAAAGCATATCGGTAAAGAAAG
>BGPR01011196.1:8102-23445 GCA_013235015.1 Araneus ventricosus
TTATTAATTATTGGTATATTTCAATAAAGTTATCGAAATTCTCTAATAAGGTGCTTCTTTGAATAAATAAATTGATCTTTGTTGGTGCAATCCAAGTATGTAATAAAACTGGGAAACAAAATTTTTGTTGCAACTATACAAGCATTTGTTCTTGCTTAGTTCGAGTATGCTGATTTCAGACCTAAAGATGGTTTTTCTTTGGAAGCTGTAGTCTTTTCCAAAATATATTTTTGAGTTTTTTCCTGAATTTATAAGTTTATCAATAACATATAAGTTAAAATAATATTTGTAGCGGTTACAATTCACTGCCTTCTCCTTTTTATGGTAAGTGACGCTACTAGAGCCATCCGGGTTTTTCCCATGATGCCTCTCTCTCTTTTTTTCTGTGTACTTGTCTTGTGTTGTTGTTCTCTGTCTTGCGTCTTGTACCTTTTAATGTACTGTGTCGTGGAACTTGTCATCTAATAAAAATGGTTCCTGAAATTGAATTAATTCTTCAACAGCGGCATTCCATATAAACATGAGCCCTACATATTATAAATAACATATACTCATGAAATGGCCAAAATCTCACTATTGTAGGGTAATTGGCACTAAGCAGTCAAGAATTTGCACTTGTAACTTTTGCGTTTGTTGACTTTGTGAAGGCAATCTCGTTTGAGGGCCCAGCAGTAGTCCGCCATCATATGTTTGTCCCAGGGCACGTTCTACCATCGTTTTGAAATATTTTTTCTCCTGAATTTTAAAAATGAAATAAAATTACTTAAATTTTTTCCAACTGAACAAATCAATTAATTTAAGAGTAAAAAAGTAGAAAATATTTAAAATAAAAAATTCTGTTTTTTAGCTCGCTAATAAAAGTGCATTTTAAAAATTGTTTTTATGTTTATAACTTATTTTATAGTTTATTAGAATATTTTATTTTATTTATTTTGGCGGAGGGAGGTTTTTCATACGACCCAGATTGTGAATCGCTGTGTTAGATGAATAATAAATAGATAATTTTCAGTCAAGGTTATTTTTAATTATGTAATTTATTTATTAGTTTCTCATCAACATCACTTTTTCTCAATTAATACAAAGCCTACAATGATGAATGAGGAATCAATGGACAGGATTTTTTTTTACCGATTTCTGACATAGCATCTATCCTATTAAAATTCAAACGTCAACAGACGTATGTATGTCCTTCTATCTTCTCACGAACCACTGAATCCTGAAACTAGCCGTAAGTACCAAAAGATGGAAAATAATCCAAGAAATCCATTTCTACTATTTAAATTCCGAAATTGTAATTAGTCAAAAAGATATTCATTAAAAACGTCAAAATGAATGAATTGACGTGCTGCCATCTATTGGCAGCATGGTGAATTCATTCACGGCGGATTCTTTTTTCCCCTATTATTAGTTTTCGCATCCGGTGTTGCATTTTTTTTATTTATTTAACGGAAGTTGGTATTTCTTTTTGAGCGAGCTTCTGTGTTTGGATTTATTAACAATGGAAAAAAATCGTTTTCATGCTTTTTTTCTTTCTTATTTTTGTATTAAAGTGTTTAACTTCGTAACGTTTGTTAGGGAAAGTAAGTGCCAATATTTGTTGATTGTAGAGAAAAACGGAGGCGGGGTATATGAAAGCATATGGATCCCATGGTCTCACGTGACCTCACTTCTCTCCGCCGGGAATATCCTATTAGTTGTGATAGCCCGTGCATCGCCGGGCCACACAGCTAGTATTTATTTAAAACACATTGTTTGTCTAAAATTTAAATTAAAAGAAAAATTGATACAAAAGAATTAAATTATGCTAACCATGTCAACGACTTTATTAACATACACATAGTGTGCTTGAAAAATGAAGAGTGCACATCAGTCAATGAACACATTATGCAAAACATTATAAAAGGAGATTAGAAAGTTAAACAGTTGTGGTTCCGTCCAATCTGACGTAGGGGGGAGGGGTATGACAACCAGTTGTTTCCTTTAGAATTCTTAAATAGTTTAAACCCATCCGGCTTGCCAACACATGAATTAATTTTGGAAAAAAATAGAGATCAGAAGTTTAAATGCTAAACAAAGCTTTGTCAGCCAGCAAAGATGATCATCACACACTTTCACTCCTCAATTAATTGTCTATGAAAAAACTTGTTCCATCTCAAACCATGTCTTTCCAAATGTCCAGATGATAGCCCACTACAAGTGTCTTTGCAATGACTAGGGTCAGGGACAAATGCTTCAAAAAGCTGGATTACACATCCCAAATGCTGTATTTACTCATGGACAAATTTATGTAGCCTTTTCAGGAGTCACTTGATCCAACAATATTTTTGTATCGATTATCGAAGATGACAAACAAGTTCAAGACTGCATTCTGACGTCAAATATTGTATGCAAAAAGGCATTATAAATTGTAATGCGTTCAGATAAATATACTGTCTCTGCTGTTTTATGTATACAGTTCGTGGAGTAATCATTTCAACAACCCAACAAGAAACTGAATCACTTTTTGGAGAGTTAAATGTTCGTAAGTAATAACAAAATCTTTGCTGGAAAAAGAAAAAAACCTTACCAGAGTTTTAACCAGTCTTTCGGCATTCGAATTTAATTCTGAACATACATTCACCTTCAATAATTAAATGTTGTCACTCGCTAGAAAATAACCAGTTTCCGCATCGTGTCGGCTAGATATTTTGGTGGGTCCGGTGCGACTGAACAGTATTAAATGCTACGCTTTAATTTATTATCGTTTGGTTTTTATTATTCTTTCGACGGCAACATTCTGCATTATTCTATATTTTATTAACATATTTATTCTTATTATGTCTTTATTCTTCGTTTCTTCTAACATCGTGTCTTTGGTAAATAAAACTGTTTAATAGTAGCCCGTTTATTAATTATTTCTACTTCAGAATATTATTTTTTCAATCGTGCTCGAAAATATAATAGATGTTCACTATATTCATGTAAATACTATCATGATTTCTTTGGAAACAAAAGAAAATTTGACGGGAGGCTGTCTCTGCGAAACGACTGCTGGGATTGAGGGGCGTAGACTTACTTACTTTACTCAATTGTGACTTTGTTCTATGTGACTAAAGTAGCTCTATGTGACTTTGACCTATGACCTTTCTCTGTTAAATGAAACTAAAACCAATTCAACTCAATTAAATCGATCAAAAGGACAGCTCAATTAAATCAACAATTGTTAATAATAGTTGATTAAGAACAGTTAATTAATCGATTATTCAACTGTGACTTTCTGTGACTAAAGTAGCTCTATGTAACTTTGACCTATGCTCTATGACCTTCCTCAGTTAAATGAATTAATCTGAGTAATTAATTAATCTGAAATGAATTAATTATTAATCTGTTAAAATCCAATTAATATACCGCTCACAACCGATGCGTGCGCACGCATCGGTCGCTGTGACGTCATCAAAATTCTTTATTATTTTCACCAAATTTGCAACTCGACTGTGACTAAACCATAATTACAAATTCTGAAATTATTTTTGCAATCTTTAATGTCTACCTTTCTCAGTTAAATGTAACTAAAACCAACTCTCCATGTTATTTAGTTGCGGAGCTTTAAGAGTTTAATTTTACCACGAAATTCGACGTAATTCAACAATTCTTGAATAATATTTCGTGTGAACGTAAGATCGATGAATGAATTGCCAAATGCACTTGGATAGTCTGCGCGCGCGCATCGGTCGCTGTGACGCCATCAAAGTTTTTAGTGATTTTCACCAACTTTGAATCTCGACTATGATTAAACCGTATTTTCAAATTCTAAAATTCTTTTTGCAATCTTCAGTGCCAATATTTCTCTGTTAAATGAAACTAAAACCAACTCACTATGTTATTTGGTTGCGGAGCTATAAGCGTTTAAAAATACCACGAAAAGCGTCGTAATTTTTTCCTTTCCCGACACACCATTAGACCACTATGGAGGGACGTAAGTCTACGTCAAAAAAAAAGAAGTGCGTCGTGTGTTACAAGTATCTTGCATCTTTAAAATGAAAAATTAAGCGAAAAGGCCAGTGCCATTTCAATTCGATCATATCGTTGTTTTTGTAAAATGTAAGAATTAATTGTTTAAGTAAGAATTCTTGTAAAATGTGAAAATTAAATGTTGTAAGTAAGAATTCCTATAAAGTGAAGAATTAAATGTTCTTCATTTTCTAATTCGTGTAAAATGAAGAATTAAATCATATCGTTGTTTTCGTGAAGTGTAAGAATTAATTGTTTAAGTAAGAATTCTTGTAAAATGTAAAAATTAAATGCTGTAAGAATTCCTATAAAGTGAAGAATTAAATATTCTTCATTTTATAATTCGTATAAAATGAAGAATTAAGTGCTATAAGTAAAAATTTGTAAAAAATTTATTTTATCAGGCACAAAGTTCTCTCTGTTGACTAATTGATTGTTGGCTAATTAAAGATATTTTTAGTAATAGTCTTTAGATAAAGTAGTTTTTGAAACTCCTGTAAGACAGAATCAGTGATGTTTGAATTCCCATAGTGTTGCTCCTGATGGCTCTTAATTCATTGAGTGAAAGAAGATAGATAATAAATGTTATCAAAGAAAGTGTGAATAATAACATCGAATTGTGCTCGGTAAAGGCACACCACGGCCAATTCGAAAACGACCGAGCTGACGAACTTGCCAAAGAGACCACCGCAATAGACACCATCGATTATAAATTTAATAGCGTTAGATCTTTAATAATAAGATCTTGCGTCCAACCGAAAAATGATGTCAAGAAACAAATACTGATTAAATGGCAAGAACGATGGGATTCTTCCCAAAAAGGGACTTGGACCAAAATGTTTTTAGCCAAGTAAATTTTGAAAGATTCATGGGTAACTTCTTTCTAAATCAATTATACACTGGACATGGTGTTTTTGGTGAATACCAAAGTAGATTTTTTCAGACAAATCCAATGTGCCGTTGCGGCCAAGAAATCGAATCAGTGCAACGCGTGGTTATCAAATGTAAATTATGGAATAAAATAAGAGAAAATTGGCCTTTAAATCGGTCAAATTGGAATGTGGTCAAATTTATGCAAATCCAAATGTGTAGAAAGGGAGCAGAAAAAATGGTTGAAAGTAAGTTATTATCCTTAATTGAGGAACAAAACAATAACCACTTGTTGTAAATGCATTTGTGCTTTATTTGGCTCGTATTTATGAACAAATTGTTGACTTATGTTCTGTACTCAGACCAACACGCACTGACTAATGGTTTAGACGTTGAGTCGGCGGCCCAATTACTGCCACCGACAAGTTTCGTCCTTGTTTATCGTGTTGAGTGGGGCCGCCTCGCTGTTATGTACTCTGACCAACAAGCACTAATGAACTAATGGTTTAGACGTTGAGTCGGCGGCCCAATTACTGCCACCGACAAGTTTCGCCCTTGTTTATCGTGTTGAGTGGGGCCGCCTCGCTGTTATGTACTCTGACCAACAAGCACTACTAAACTAATGAACTAATGGTTTAGACGTTGAGTCGGCGGCCTAATCACTGCCACTGACAAGTTTCGCCCTTGTTTATCGTGTTGAGTGGGGCCGCCTCGCTGTTCTGTACTCAGACCAACAAGCACTGAACTAATGGTTTAGACGTTGAGTCGGCGGCCTAATTACTGCCACCGACAAGTTTCGCCCTTGTTTATCGTGTTGAGTGGGGCCACCTCGTTGCGGCCGATCGCCTTTTGTACCGTGCGGCTTCGGCCAGATCGCGGTTTGTTTGCTTTTTGCTTTTTTTCTCATAGTGGTGCATTAAAAATAATTCAAAACGAGAAATGATGAAGAAAATTTTATTACAGGATTAAGATAATTACATAATGATCTACAAAAAATATATACACACGACTTTAACATATCGAAGTGTTACAGAGGCTTTTTGTCTTATACTTTCTATAAAATTTCTAACTTGTGTAGGTAGAAAGTAAATGGAATTTTCAAAATATGACTAAGAGAAATTTTAAAGGACGAACATTTCAGTAAATTATTAAAAAATGTTTGAAAAATGCTAAGTAAACATGTATTTACTTTAACATTAAAACGAAGTTGATTTTCTGCTAACAAATATAGCGAAGATTTTGAGCAGTTATTGACTATTAATATTATCGCCCTTACTTTTAATATTCTAACAAAGCATGAGAATGAAACGATAATTCTGAAAAATTAAAAGGGATTATATACAAAGAGAATTAGTTTTCTCAAAGGTATTTTAAGAAGTAATTTAGAAATATTTTACGACATTTGAATTTAAGTTGTAAAGTAATTCCTATGTTTATAAATTTGTTATTTAATTCGAAAAATCAAAATATTATTCAAAACTCTAAATATTGCTTATTAACTGACAAACGTTCTTTAATTTTCAAATTGGATATTTCAAATTTGTCAACAATTCAGGTTTTGAAGAATAATTAAATTTTATATGCTTGATTATTTTTTAAACTTTATTTTCTTTTAAATCTGTCCTTAGACAAACTGATTGTAGAACAACTTGGATTTAATTCATAAAAAAAAAATTTATGAGAGGAAAGTATTTTTTTTAAGCACACTCTTTTTGAAACACAATTGTTACAAAATTTCCACACGATTATATTTTATTTTTATAAAATTTCATATTGGTTTGTTAGTAAATTCCATACGAACATCTGGTTAAATTTCTATACATATTTAAATTTCGAATACATTGAATAATTCGGAAAGCTTTTTTAAAATTCTTGGTTTTGAACATCATTTTAAAATGCTATATATGTCATTATTTCGAATATATTGAAGCTTTCGGAAGGATTTTCAATTTTTTTTACAATTAAAAAAACTGCAAGTTCTCCCAAAAAATTAAATAAGTCATATAAAGATTGAAGATTATTAAGAGATTAAATTAAATAAGTCATTATAATAGATTTTCTCTTCGAATGTGAATGCACAGCTTTTCTTCCCTTTTCCATTTTCATTTATTTAAAAACATAATAGATTAAATCACACAATGTTTACAATAAAAAGGACATTTATCTTATAGAAAATGAGCACCAAAAAGATAAGTATGTAAACACATAAATGCATAAATGTGACATGCAAATTATAACCCTTTCCCATAACCGATAGCTTGAAAAAGAAAGCACCTAACCTGTTTCAAATCCCGTTAGTGCTTTATACAGATACACTTTCCAGTTCATTAGTTACACTTCCATATTTTTCACTCGATCCACTCTAAAACTTTTTTTACATAAAATTCTCACACGTTATAATCTGTCATTCACATCTAACGATTTTACACCAAAATACATTTTTATATACAGTATTATAATTTCTTTGTCCTTTTTTCAATGAATTCAGTTCATTCTGTATCCAAGAATATTTCCTTCATCCTATATACAAAGACATCACATAATCATTAATAATTCTTTCCTATGGAAGGGCGACGTTTTGTCATTCTTCCAAAAATTATACTTGATGATTGGAGACGAATAGTTTTTTTCCTAAGTTGTATCGATTTTCGCTTTGCTATGTGACAGAAATTTAAAAAGTAGAAAAACGCAACTGTACACGCTACAACTAGTATTTCAAAGTGCTAAATATATTTAATCGTGTAAGTAGACTAAAATACAAAATAGCTTTTCAGTTCACTTTTCAATGATCTATACAATACAGATGAGTTTTATCTATATTACTTTATAACATGAAAAGGAAACGCACACTTGAGTTGCACAGCCGACCATAGAAATCACAAAGAACCCGACATGGCGCTAGTTGTCACGGCGAACTTGTGGCAAACTCGTTTTGCAAGCGAGGGTGGCGATTCTGCATTGTTAGTTTGCCACAAGTTCGTTTCAAGCTTGACGCGTCAAATTTGCCATGACAAAGTAATATCAAGTCAAAATCAAACTTGCTGCAAACGTACGTGCTATCTGGGAAATAGTATGAATAGCTTTTTTTTTCACTCCCTACCGAAACCTACGCGACAAAACTGTCGAATAAGCATTAAAGGTTCGTTCATTATTTAGATATCGTTGCTTCTGCTTGGACAAGCTTAACCTTCTCCGGCACAGTGGTCGCAAAAGAGGACACCGACTTTAAAATTTTCTGAAAAAAATCCGTTTCCAATTTGAAACCCGGAAAATTGCAGGAAAAGGCAGCTGATAGTTCTCCTTTTAGAATGTAGATGGCAGCACTATGAAATTTCGCTTTCATTTCGGAAAAAATTATAGATTTTAAGTGCCCAAATTTCTTAAATAGGAGATAGGAATTTTTTTGATTTCTTGACCTTTACAATTTTAGCAAATTTACTCAACAATTTTCCTTCAATATTTTTGAAGTTTTAATTTATGATTTTGTGTAAGATTTAACATTAATTTTTGAGCGTATAAAGATAGCTGTGTCCAAAGGGGTCCTCATATGAGGAAGTGTCCCCAAAGAGGAACAACGACCCATCCTCAGAAAGAGGCGTTTTTTTTCTTGTTTTTTTTTGTAAATTCTATGTCTAAACAATAAACTAAGCCCATTCACGATGTTTTTTCATCATATTTAAAAAATTTAATGTATTGTGCCGGAATTAAAGGGAAGTTGAAAACTAATTAATTAAACGAGTTTTAAGTTGGTCATTATCTTTATAAATTATAAGAGTTTAGTCTAAAAGAACACGTTAAATTTCCTGGTGAGACATTAGGCATAACTTTAAGTTTTTTTTCCCATCGCGAATTTTTCGAACAAATAAACTGTTGCTAAGTGTTGAAAAATCATTTCATGTGAGTAATTACAAATGTTTTATTGAAAATGATTATCTTATGTTTATTTTACACACGCTAAATTTTATGCTTGATTACTTTTTAACTATATTATTTAAGTAGTTAGATTGTGGCAACAGCAAGATATTCTTTTTAGATGTAAAACTGTGTTACAAAATTATATGGAATTCGGTGTGTTTACTACACTACAATAAATGTGTTTTATCACAAACGTTGTAGTAACTTATCAGAATTTTATTATTTTTGTTTATTCAAGGAAAAAATTATAAAGAGCCATATAATGCTTTATTTTAAAAGTACAATAAATAATTTTTTTACCATTGTATCGATTGTTAAGTAGTTTCTTAAATCAAAACTTATTTAATCATAGATGCGAGCTTTTATTAGTCCTTTTTTATGATTTAAATTGTATGTTTATTGCTTATTTAGTTACAATAACTTACTTTATGCATGATATTTTTTAAAGAAGAAAATGTTTCTTGCTTTATTTCTACAGAGTTATAAAACTTTATTGTACTTAATTTTTTTCAAATTATTTTATAATTCGATATTTTATAATTTAGTTTAATAATATTAATGTTTCTTTCCTATCTGAGTTTAAAATTAAGCTTTTATTTATTCTTAAGAGGAATACTTCATTCACAAGGATTTCTTCAAGAAAACTTGAAACTTAATATATATATGTGTTTTGAATGTTCATATATAACAGGTTATATTATGGTTGATATTATATTTATATATATAATCTTTGGAAAGGATTAAACGCGTCGTTTAGCACAAAAAAGAAAATAATAAATAAATAAAAAATTAACATGAAATTATTGGGTTATTTTCTATTGAAAGTTAAAATACATCTGTTCAGATTAAAAAGGATATTTTTTCTATTTAAATCTCGCCGACTTTACCTGTCTAACAAAATTAAAATTTAAAAAGTGCAACTTTTATGCTTGTCTTAAATATGTTACTACAATTTCAACACAGGTTTGATGTTGTTTCAGTGTAATTTATTTTAAGTGTAATTTGTAAGTTAAATTTTGGGCCCATTTTGAACATATAACAAATAATTCAAGGTTTTTTCATCAATTTCACATGCATTAAATCTTTTTATTGATTAAGGCAATATCAAACAGAAGCATCTCATATCCAATTATTACTTATTTTTACAGCTGGAACCTATAATGCATATTTTGAACACCAGATGGCAGTGCACGAAAAGAGAAAGCACAGTTTTATTTACTAAGAGGAATAAATACCACACGGATGATGGAAAGTTGGTTAAGAAAAATAGTTAAAAACTGAATACTGGATGCAGGAATAGCCATTAAAGAGATCAACTTTCAAGAGTATTCTTTCCAGCATTAATATCGAAACTGAGTCATTAAATGCTCAACTGGACTATGACTCCATAAAATTAAATGGCATACAACATTGTGTAGCTATATTTAGGTCAGTCTATTTCTGGACAATTTCCCTATACTGAAATATTTAACATTTTATATTACTTTATTAACTTTGAGTCAATTTTAATAGAAATCATGAACATATAACTCACATCCCTAATATTTCGAAACATATTATGTTAAAGACTAATGCGCAGTATATTTCCGGAAATAGTTACTTATGAAATTATAATTTTTAATTCTATATGTTTATGACGTATGAAGTTAAATGGCATACGACTGGTTGATGATATTCTATTCTCGTATCATTCTGTTCTAATATGTGTAATTTAATGAGAAAATATCTATGTATTATTTACAAGAATTGTTCGATTTTTTTGCATATGTTTAGCCTTTCTAAGTGTTTAATGATTGCATCGATACTTTAAAACAGTACTGAATTTATCGTAATGCACAGTGCCTAGAAAATGAATTAATGTATGTTAATGTGATTGTTAGATAAAGCAATTTATTAACATTTAATTTTTAACTTTTACGTTAACATTTTCTATTGCTACATCACAGTTAATATACCTTACGTTGCGAAACTAAATGCAATAAAAGTATTGACATTTCTATCAAATGAGTACTTTTTGTTATTAAAGATTTAATATGCAAGGTATAATTTTTACCGTGGCTGCAATACGTAGAAAGAACTATTGCTGAAGTTCTTGCAAATTACGCTTATATCTAATCTAAAATGCAAAGAATTTGTAGTAATTTACATTAGGATTCCAAATTGAATTACAGTAGATTTACATAACTTAATTGACTTTCTGATATGAAATGCTGATAAATACAGGATCACCTTTTTCATCACAGATTCTGCGCTCTCCACCGCAAAAGCAATGCAAACTTTATGTGCATATTCAATTGATTTCTAAAGCTTGGATTTATTCAAAAAGTTTATATGCTTTAGCTGAGCTAGATGGTTGAAATATTGTAAATCTATTAATTGAAACACAATTTCAACACCTTCTACAATGTGTTTCAGTAGTCTTCTAAAATCTCGCGTATTACTCGCAGATTTATAAGCAGTTATCCTAGATAAAAATTCTTGTCTAATTTTGTACCACAAAATAGAAAAAAATGCGTGGCACTTAAACAAACATTTTGCTCAAAAACATTTTAGTTACCAGGTCATTGAATCATCATACAATAGCCCCATTACTTAGAGACAGTAATGACAACATTTTAGTTACCAGGTCATTGAATGCTTACTCAATAGTTCAATTACTTATAAGAGTCATGACATGTGAATTAAAAGCATTATGATGTCAATATTGATGATAAACACTTATATGAGCAATTATTTTCAAATCATTGAATCATCAGTTACATATATGATGAGTCAGTTTTTATGTTAATGACACATAGCAGATGCAGAGAGGACTAGTAGAAGCTGATGATGGTAACACAAGATCATACTTGCAATCAGCATCAAGTAGCTATTTCTTCGATGCAATCTTCAGAGCAAAAGCTAAAGATAAAAAAATCTCCCCATTTAATCAAAATTTAATCATCATTTCATCAGAAATGAGGAGAATACAGCCAAAAGAATGGTTTCTGTCAACTGGTCCCTATGTAGTGAAACAGCAACTACAAATCCACATATCTAAAAGATTTTAGCTTCAAAGACAAAGTTTCCTGATAAATATCTACTAGAATAAACCAGAAAAGATAGTAAAGTCATCTTGAAATCGAAAATAAAGCAACACATAACGCTGCTCAGTTATAAAGGACAACTAGAGCATACTATTTACCAAAGACGGTTTGATACGAAAATGAGTAAATCCGAATTTTAAAATCTGGATAGCGTACTTATTATTATATCTATAACCAAGTAAACTCATAATTTGTGCGTTCAGCTAATAAAAGTAATAATAAAAGATTGTTTTTTTAATTAATGAAGAAGCATGATCGTGTGCAACCACATCCGCCCATAAGAAAAACTTTGGTAATTGCTGACGTCAGTCTTTTTAGTCCTTGTAATGAGGAAGAGACCTTTCACGTGAATGCACCCAAAGATTTGTTTAAGTCAGTTTTGGAATTTGTCTGAAACAGCTATGGCTTCCTTTTCTTACTGGTTTGGCGACAGCTTGGCGGGTCGATTAGCACACTCCTTCTGGGCCTTCGGAGATATGAGGCAGAGGAAACCTTGGCGGGTCTTGTGGACAACTACCATCGCTGGTTTCGTAGAGATGACACCTGTGAAATTTGTCGTGGAGAAAGAATTCCAATCAGTGTACAAGGAATAAGTTAACTAAATATTTGAAAAAGAGATTAGACTGTTTATTAATTTTTATTTATTAAGAATGAATGTATAATAATGTTTTGTTAATATTTATAAACTAGAAAATCACCCGTCATGGTTTGACGGGTGCAAATTGCCTCTTCATTCGAGAGATTTCCCTTCAAATTTGATGTGTTTAAATAGATATATATGCGAGAGAAATGTTTAATATTGATTGAAAACAAATAAAATATACATGTTTTATGACAGGAAATATATTTTTTTATTTACATATTATTTTAATATTTCTTTATCCAAAAAACCTCTTGGTAAACAACATTCCGTGTGAAGTATTTTTCGTTGTTTAATAATTTTCCTTGTACTTCAGATGTAAATTTTAACGTGATTGAGAATCCTAGACCTCGAAAGTGCAACATAGAGCTGTCAATGTGAAGAGACAGGCTCATCGAGGTAAATTCCAACATGATCGAAAGTTTGCCCCTGCGATTTGTTGATAGTCATCGTGTAAGCTGGAATTAACGGGAACTGGCGGCGGTTGAGAACGAATTGTAGATTCACGTCACTGGTGGCTAATTTAATTCTTGGCAAGAAAACAACATCGCCACGATTGCATTCAGATACAATTTGGCATCCAAACTATATCACGCGCATGATATATCACTGACGTAATTTATTACTTTCTATTAAAAACAGAAATTAATTTGAAATATACGATTAATATAATTTAAAATTTCTCGGGAACTATTGATCATAGCGAGATAAATTTTATATCAATCGATAGAAAATTTTATTTCACTATTTTAGAGCTATTAAATTTGGAATTAGAACGACAATTACTCTTTTAAATATAAAATGACTGAAATTTAGGTTCTCTAACAATGAAATAATGCTGTTTAACGTCTCGCAATGCTATGGCGCGAGTTTTATTGTTGGTGACGTCAGAGAGTTACCGGAGGATCTGGGCTATTGTATTAGTAATATACGGTGTCCTAAAATAGATACACACTTTGAAAAATCATTGTGCATATCGAAGTTTCATCATTCAAATTGATGACTACATTAATATTATTCTGTTAAACAGACGGCGGAGCCGAAGAAACGACAGTGATCCCCTCCACCTGCTTATCAGATTTCACCCCGACCGATTTTTGCGTGTGTGTGGAAATTCCAGAAAAATAACCAAACACCAAGATTTATCAGCAGTATCTGGA
Source organism: Araneus ventricosus (assembly GCA_013235015.1). Lineage (NCBI taxonomy): Eukaryota > Metazoa > Arthropoda > Arachnida > Araneae > Araneidae > Araneus > Araneus ventricosus. The sequence goes on from BGPR01011196.1 coordinate 21,764, forward strand.
CAATAACAGTCAATAATTCGAACAACAATTGCCGCGATTTTACTTAGTATTATTTAATTTGAGTTATGAAATTTTGATGCATGATATTAATAATCGCTTATGTTACAATTATACAAAGTGTATATGCAAAGTGTATACAAACTATAAATTTGACATTCTTTAAATTTTAAACATTATTTAACACAGTTTTGCCGCGGTATATTTTAAGTTTATTCACCAGAAATTGAGGATCCGCGCTTTTTTTTAAAATAATCATTACGTGCCAGTGAGTGATTGACTCTTAACTGATTATCAACTTCATAATGCCCTAGCACATCATTGGTAACTGCAGATTATATCAGGTTTACTGTGAACTAGTAATCATAAGCGAAATACGAAGAGCATGCTTCGTCGAATTATTAATGAGCCAGATTTAATGCCGGTTCTGAGCGCTTGGCATTTTTTAAAGCTAGGGGAAGAAAGGAAAGTAACAAAGTTTTCAATATCGTAGCTCAATTTCCAACCAAAACAAGGTTTCTTATTTTTCAAGAAGATGCCCGTTATACTAATAAATATTAAGGCTTTGTTTAGTACACGATGCTAGGGTCAAAGGCAACTAGCTGAAAATCTTGGCTCAAGAATTTCACAGTAAATATTTTCTGACCATTGATCCTGAATAAAAGTAATAGAAGAAACAAATAATTACAAAACAATTTAAATTACCCATTATTGCTGAAAAAATTAACCATTTATTTTAATCAGAATAAGGAAACTCGTGTTTGTAATAAAATAATTATTAAAATAAAACTGATGACCACTGTAAAAATTGGACAATAAGGACAACAGAATTAATTGCGGAATACAAGATATTTAGATGAATTTAGGTATCTTTTTACAAAATTCAAGAATACCTCATTAAAATGATTTTAAAAATTTTAACTGCATTCCAAAAAATGTTTCTTGTAATTAGCATATTGTGTAATTTAGTGTAAACATTTCATACACAATATATAGACTTCAAATTTTAAGATTTCCCTTCTGTGTTTCATAAAGGAAATGATAGTTCTATTTTCAACTATTAAGCATTTCTTTAAATTTAAGGAAATAGCTTTTGTAAATTTTTGTCATATATTTAATAATAAAACAATTATGAATTAATCTTCTTTAATTATAGTTTAAACTCAGGATGTTTTTCATGTTCTCTGGAACAAACGAATACTTTCTGGAAATGATTCTCAACTAAACAAATTTCCAGCAATAAAGCTGAAAGGAGAGAAAATATATAGTTAAACAAAGTAGTATTTAGAAAGCACAGTGTTAAAACTTTCCTCAATTTCATGAAATTTTTTCAAAATCTTAATAAATACCTACGAATACGATTCTTTGATTCACATATGTGATCTCAAAATCAAAAATTATAGATAGAATAAACCGATGGAATTCATTATGATTTTAAGTTACGCTGAGAATTAAAAAAAAACGATTTGAAATTTTTATAATAAAACACAAAATTGTTTGATCTCTTTTTATTCATTTAGATTGTATTCAATGTGCAGTAATAAATGATAATTTGATAATTTTTTATTGCCATCACATTTACGGTGAAAGAACTTAAGATCCTCTTTTTTATTCATTTAGATTGTATTCAATGTGCAGTAATAAAATGGATGTCTTGAGAATTTTTTATTACCATTACATTTACG
>BGPR01011196.1:28161-41880 GCA_013235015.1 Araneus ventricosus
TCACTGTCAGGACATATGAACAACTCTGAATATTTTCTATTTTGATGGACTTTCGTCTTCTGTTCACTCTTGGAACATTTGACAACTCTGACTATTTTTCAACTCCAGTTTTTCATTTGTGCCGTTGGTAATTTTTAACACGTATTACGAGACACTGATGGCTTGTATCAGGAATACCAAGTGGTTTTGAAATACACGTATTTCGAACATGCAGCTTAAAATCGTATCAATGTTTCCGAACACGTTAAAAAGTCGATTTTCGGCGAAAATTCCCATATTTTAATTTTTGATGTTTTGGATAGTTCATTTACCTTTCTAAAACATATTTGCTTATGCCGGTACGTTAATTAGAAGATGAGTCATGAATTGTTTTATAACAAACCGAAAACCAGAAGTGGGCGTTTAATTAACCGGAAGTTGTCATTTAAAGGGGCAGCAACCTCTCAAAAATTCTTTTAAACTGCATTTTTTCAAGGTAATATGATGTTAGTATATTTTTAGGAATTTTTTTTAAAGTTTAGATACTTAATTTAAGCGCGTGGGAAAACTAAAATTTGATTTTTCTCAAAACTAGATTTTATGCATAATTTTCACACTTCAAACATGATAACTCAAGATATTATAATTCGATTGTTCTGAAATTTTGTGAACACTTTCTTCAAATGTGTCTCTAGTGAATGTACTATAATAATATATATTGTAACAATATTTTTTTAATTATGGTCTTTTATTTGAAAAATGACATAAAAAATTTGCTGAAAATCTTATAATGATTATTCGATTAGCTCTAAAATTTTTATTTATCCAAAGAATGTTAAGATTCTAGTACAAGCTCTAGTCCATAGTATGTAGTTTATTTTAGTATTAGTTTTATTTGAATTATTACAAAAGTTTGACCTCTAGCATGTTTGAAGTTTTGGGGAATTTCCTCTAAAAAGCAGCAGAAATTCAAGATTTTTGTAAATTTATAATAATTTATACACAAAAATCATAGTCTAATATTTATCTTTATTAAATTCGAATCTAAAAAACACATCTTGGTGTTTCTATTTCGCAATTTTTAAAAAAAGTGCTCCGTACGTGTTCGGATACCTTAATTGATAAGGACTTAATTTACTGATAATGTTATTATTATTTACTGAACCTCGCAGGCTCCACTTACCCAAAAGAATGTAAGGCGCATACCTTTCAATTACATAAATGAAATGTGTAATAATGCCATGTAATCTCTGAAACTGTGTTTAAAATTACAATAAATAGATAGAGACCCACACCGACTAGGCCTATCCTAAAGGGTGTAAAGCCGAACACGGGCCGGTGGGGAGAGAACAATCCAAATCAATAGCAAATAAAAACAATGTTGCAATCATTAATAGTTCAATTAAAACATCTAAAATTTAACTCCCTCAGGAGCAAAATCAGATAAGACGCCAAAATCCATATAAATCAGAACATTAAAATGAAGCACAATTCCACAAACACACAATAATGCAATTACACAATACACAGCACCGATATCAAAAATTAAAATAGCCCCCAAAAATCACCCCGCAGAAGAATAAAACACGCAAAGACAGTCAAGAACAGCTGAAAAGAAACTCACGAACACAGAAAGACACAACATACACACACGCGTGGAACAAAACAAAATTCCTTAGCCCCAACCATACAACAACTCGCTGATTACCACTCCATATCCCTACCATCATAACCACGACAGAGAGACCAGACTAAATTTACACTTAAGGTATCCGACTGTGTTCGGAGGCATTTTTTTGAAAAATAACTTATATATATATTTTTAATGTTATTTTTCAACTGCATATGATTTAAAACTATGAAAATATTGTAAAATTAAGCTTTCAAAGTAATATTTTTTAAAAAAACTGAGAAATTTGAAGAAAAATGACTAAAATATTTGCCTTACGCTAACAGCCATAGACAAAATTATATTCTAAGTATACATAAATCCTTGTAGGAGTACATTTTTATGACAGTTATCTGTGTTATGCTCTAAAATCTTTCTCGTACTTCAAAATAGTTTTGAGATATAGATGAACATAGTTACTAAACTGGTAATTTTTCATGAAAAATGCTTTTCGTTTATATTTAAACACTTAAAAATATTACTTGATTTTAAAATTGACCTTAGTTTTTAGAGGAAAACATCAAGCATATTACAGAAAACAATCTCAGAAAATTTCATATCAATACTTGAATAACGTTTTGAGAAATCATTGTTACGGTCGACAGTTTTCCTCAAAAATATCATTTCTCAGAAAACGCATTTAAAGTTTTCATGCAACTTAAAATAATGCTTACAGTTCGGTAATAAAACAGCTGTAACTCCATTTGTAATTCACGTAGAGTAAAAAGTGAGACAGTTTTAGAAAGCGTATTAAACAGGCTACAAAATTAAGTCATAATTTTTTTTGATAATTTCATCAAAAACGCCGATTTTAAACCAGTCGGATACCTTAAAAAGCAAAATACCCATCAGATCTGGTTGTGAAAAAAGCTAACAAGTAAAAATTTCTTAAAAGTGTGAATTGTAAAATCCTAAGTTAGAAATAAGTCACAACTTTATAGTAGGTTCTCAATAAGATAAAAGAATTTAAATATGTAGCGGTTACAATTCACTGCCTTCTCCTTTTTATGGTAGGTGGCGCTACTAGAGCCATCCGGGTTTTTCCCATGATGCCTCTCTCTCTTCTTCTACTGTGTACTTGTCTTGTGATGTTGTTCTCTGTCTTGCGTCTTGTACCTTTTAATGTACTGTGTCGTGAAACTTAGCCATCTAATAAAAATGGTTCCTGAAATTGAATTAATTCTTCAACAGCGGCATTCCATACAAACATGATTCGCGTCCCTCTACAGTGGCGCCCAACATGGTTCAAAAGTTTCAGACAGTACAAAAAAGACGAAGACAAAATCGGCCAAAAACATTATAAAATAGACAGTAGTGAAAACGGGACCCCGCAGGCAGGCAAGCCCCAGAGTCAAAATTCAGCAAGGCTAAAATAAACTCTCCCAGTACTACAGGTCAAAATAAAACACAAACACCAAAACAGAGCAAAAAACGAGGTCAGAAACAGATCAGGTAAAATATCTGCAAGTTAAAAGTCTAAAAATTAAAAACAATAACTTTAGTTTAAAATCTCTAAATCTTTAAAATCCGAAGTTTAAATGATGGTTTAAAAAAATGTTTGTATGTAAAATAAAAGCTTGGAGGGTTAGTAAACAACACAACAGCTCCCATCCCGCACTGGCCAAGGCCGTGCAGGAGAGCATTAAGGAAAAAAATGTCATAAAGTAAATCAAAAGGAAACTAAAAGTACAATAGACAAACGAGTTTGTCATGGTCGAGGCACGTTTAACTCGTATTGCCTGACAGTAATGCGCGATTTCTCGTTGCAAGATATATCTGCCGCCCATTCGGGGAATTCTATGGATATCAATATATATTATATATAATAATATATATATTATATATAATAATATATATATTATATATAATAATATATATATATAATAATATATATATTATATATAATAATATATATATTATATATATATATTTTTAGAATTTGGTTACAATCTGGATGTTATCCGTGCTATTGGTGGTGGACACAAAAATCGCTTATAATAACATTAATGAAAATTTGTCACTTTGTAAGTATATACAGTTTGTTCCATTGTCTTTTTCTTGTATTTCATAGAAAGTTATTAAGATTTAAAATCGGGTCTTTTTCAAACACTCCATATATTGCGAGTTGTAGGGAGATGTACTTACTCCTCGGCGCACTTGACGTAGCCTCCTCTTCCGTCGGTCCCGCAGTTTCCATTTAGACTTCCCTGCGTATTGAAACGGACAAAACATTCTTGCTCCGAAGCAACCGCCCCTGTGGGAAAAAATGAAAAATTCACCGCTAAATCTTTTTGGAAAGAAACATTTTTCGTTCCTGTCGCATGTATACACTTTATTGTGCTACTGAAATCTTACCAGAAAACTATTTAATCAGTATCTTAAAAAAATGATTTTTGAGATAAAATCTTAGAATACAGGATTAGTTTCAAAATATTTTATTCAAAATTCTAGTTTAAATTTTAAAGAATAGCTTTTCTAATTTCTTCAGTATTCTTGTTCATGATTCATTTCAACTACTTTATGACTGTCCTGTTCTCTGTAGATAAAATGCACAATGTTTCAGACCTCAGTTAGAATAGAAGTACTACTAGAAACTTGCTAACAAACTAATAATCGTCGAAATTTCTCTGCATCACGGTTTTTGAAATTAATTAATCTTTCTTCCGTTAAAAGGATTGAAATAATCAATGTTTGGATTTAATGGAGATAAATAGTGACAGGAATTAGTCTGCAAATATTTCCGTAGTAAATTAGTTGATCATTTTAGAGAAATTAACTTTATTTTGAAATGTTAGCTAGCAAACTAAATTTTAAAAAATAGGAAATTGTATTAAACACTTTTAAACAGAACGATTTTTGAAAAATAATAATAATAATTTGTTTGTCTACATTTCCAGATCATGTTAATTTATCTAACTGAATATTAATTTTCAAGTTAACAAAAAGTCATAAAAATTTTTAGAATGGTAATGGCTATGATTTTGTTAAATTACAATATGTGGATTTGATTTAGCTAATTTATGCATATGTTACTGTCATTGTGATTAGCCGGTTAGTATGAATAATTACCGAAAAAAGTGGTGAATCTATTTATCACATTGACCGGTTATTATGAATAATTACCGGTAAAAGTGGTGAATCTATTCATCACATTGACCAGTTAGTATGAATAATTACCGGTAAAAGTGGTGAATATATTTATCATATTGACCGGTTATTATGAATAATTACCGGTAAAAGCAGTGAATCTATTTATCACATTGACCGGTTAGTATGAATAATTGCCAGCAAAAGTGGTGAGTCTATTTATCACATTGACCGGTTATTATGAATAATTATCGGTAAAAGTGATGAATCGATTTATCACATTGACCGATAATTATTCATACTACCCGATTAACCACATTAACCGCAACACACATACCAGTTGCAAACAAAAAACACTTCATTACCGGAAATATTTATAATAAGGGAAGCAAAACAAAGTGATTCTAAAGTCATTCCATGTAAATTCCGAAAATGTGAAACTATTAGAAAGCAAAGGAATCCAAATTCACATTAATACGAATGAAGAGGTATTATAATAGATTTAATCTTAAGAGTAGCAAAATGTATTCTGTTAATCAGCAAAATTACGAATTAAACACAGTTATTGAATCAGAATTTTCCATTTAAATTTATTACCGAAAATAATAATGAATGCTTACATTATTGTGTTAAATATTAGATTATTATGATAGTGAATTTCAAACCATTTTTTTTAAAAAAATAACAAGTATTTATAAAATTTTAAACAATCTGTAAAACGTAGAGATTAATTTAAAGGAAAAAACTACCCAACCTATTTTTATATCTCAACACATATTCAGAAATGTTAATGGACAATCATATAGATTTTTTTTTTTTAAAAAGTGCATAATTTCAACAAGACGGGAAATTTATTTCTTTGAAAAAAATCAATACTTCGTATTGTTATTATCGGAAATGCATTAAACCGGCGCTTAAAATGAATAATTTGGGTTTTATAGAAAAAAATTAACTTACAGGATGAAAGGAGTAAAATTATAGGACTATTGATTTTTGAAATGGAATTTCTATCTAGAAATGTCAAAAGTTGCGGGGATCAAAAATCATATTTTCATAAGAATATTTTTTTCTTTCGCGTATTTCTATTTTTAAAATTTAGATGAGCTGCTCGAGACCTAAAAGACTTATATTTGTTGTAGGGATATCGTCGAACAAGAGACAAATATGGCTATATTGTGCCAAACAAACGGTAATATCCAAAATTACACATGAAAATTCAAAATCAGTGCCAAGGAGCGGGCAAAAATATAAGGAATTCAGCTATTTTCATGAAGCTCCCGAATTGATAACATTCGTTTGCTTCTTTTTCTGTTTTTTCTCCCTCTTGAAAGCTGATTTTGATTTCTTCAGTATATACATACACGCAAACATAAACATGCTAGTGAAAGATCTATAAAATATGGAAAAGAAAGTAATTATTACGAATTTTCAAAAATCCTTGAAGGAGAATACTTGCGTAGTGGAAAGATAGGAATGTAAATTTCATATTTCAACGTTCAATAGTTTAAACTGCTCCATAAAGATCAGTTCGAAAATTCCGAGGGCAGTGATCAAATATTCACTGAATATAGTGTAAAAATGTAGTATATAGTGTATAGCCAAATCGTTTTCAGAAATGCTACAATAGAAATGTAGATATAGGAATTCACATCTTAAGATAAAAGCTTCCAACATCAAAAATTATTTTTATGATATCTTTTCCTTGCTTTGGATGCCATTTTATACGGATTTGCTGTATAGAAACTTCATTTTCTAGAGTTATTTATTTAATCATCTAAAACCTGACATACATAAATCAGTCAATTGCTCTGACAAAAGGAATGCGGCATTGTTGATGAACAGATCTATGCAAAGTTTTTATACAAAGAAGAAAGAAGCACTAATAAAATATTCTATCAATAAAACGTAAAATTATGTTGTGTTAAAAAAGAATTCCTACCGTATCCCCATAGGTATTCACATTGGTTGTCAGGTGTGGGGCAGTTCCCGTGGTAGCAGAAACCTTCGCCATTATTGCAGGGGCTTGCGTTCTTTTTGTACAGGTCTGTCGGACACTGAAAGAGGAAAACAAATGTAATGTTACAAACATGGAAAGTTGCTTCCCAGCACTGTGAGTCTTATGGTTGGGAAGAGAGTTTTACAGGGGTAAGTATGGGATGACGGGCAGCAGCCACGTCTGGGCCCCTGACCTTGCCGACCATCTTGGCGACGAAATATGGGATCTCAAATGCGCTGGAATCTTCTCGATATCTCTATTAGGAGAGGAGATACGCTTGAATATACTAGATGATTCCATGTGACGTCACAGCCTGTCGGGGGAGGCTATATAAGGAGAGCGCGTGGATGACGGGGTGAATGTTGATCGACTGGGACCGTCTTGGAACGCGAACGTCTTTGGAGTTCTATCCGCTGTGCGAGCTAGTAAGCTGTTAGACGCCGAGCGGTATTGAGTAGTGTTGATCCAATGGAACGACTTTAGAGTTTCGTCTGCAGTGCGAGCTAGGGAGCTGGTGAGCTCAGCGCTATTGAAAGTGTCGTTATTAGTGATTTGCTGACTGTTTGTGTTGCTAAATATCAAAGTGCTGAACTGTTATTACCTTTGAATTCTTGTTTGTTCACGTTGCTAATCTGTGCAAGATCTATTGTTTCCTGTTACCTGTACTACATGTTTTCTTGCATATTTGTGAACAAACTTTCATTCTCCATTATTCTGCGTGGTGGATTTTTCACACCATACACCCACAGAAGGACTTTTGTAACAGTATTCACTAACACAGTTGAACAAAAGAAGTAAAATTCTCACTCAAACAAGGAATGATTTTTAAAGGTATTAAACCTAAATCTTTATCATGCTTAAAACGTTAGAGACGGAGCTGAAATTCATGCACCTTCTAGGGGAGGGGGGGTGTCATATGGCGAAGAGTACTTCGCGGCAAGACTGTCACCAGAAGATAAATAGCATCGCTCTTCGCAATGAGGAATTATTTCACATTAAACTTTGAAGAGATTCCTTTATTATTAATTCGATTTCATTTATTATTATTAATTCGATTTCATTTATTATTAATTCGATTTCATTTATTATTATTAATTCGATTTCATTTATTATTATTAATTCGATTTCATTTATTATTATTAATTCGATTGCATTTATTATTATTAATTCGATTGCATTTATTATTATTTATTGGATGTTGGTTTAGAGAGGATTAATGTGAAATGTCTTATTGACAGTTTCAATACTGATGTTAAATACTTCAGTCGAAAAGTGCAATATTATGTAATAAATGAAAAAGTAGACCACATTTATGTTTCGAATATTTTAATAAAATCCACCAAGGAAGTACAAGTATGTTTTCTATAATACAGAAATTAGTCTCTAGTGTATTATTCTCATTTTATACAGCTTTTACTAGTATTATTTATACTATATGAATCATTTTTATTGTCAGACGCTCTATAGTCATTTCACAGCCTACAAGATAGTCTATACGAATATCCAAGTGTTGATTCACTGTGAAAGTTCGACACTCTTCCCTGGGAACTAACACAGTTTCTGAGGTTTGCAATACTTATTAAATATGGACTAAAATCATGATCTTAATCAAATCTAATTTGCTTCTCAGACATTTATTGTTTTTCAGATATTTTTTTCAATTTTGTCTAATGAAACCACTCACCTGGCCTGATCTTCCGTCGCAAAACTCAGGAATATCGCATTCTGTTAAAGCAGGACGACACAGATGACCAGAGGGTCTCAACTGGAAAATACAAAAATAATGATTTCTAAATATTGAATGATCTTTAACGCATCATCTCTACTAAAAATAAAAGCTAATCTGTGACTCTCTGTTGGAGAACATGGTGTGGTCCGCCAAGTTGAATTTTTTTCCCTCGCCAAATGTGATCTCGCCTTCTTCATTTTGTTGGCAACCCTAAAACTTTACGCCAGAATTGCAAAAAAAAAAAAAAAATGCAGATAAAATTAGTTTTTAATGCATCATGTCATCTTGCACAATTCCCTTACAAATTGAGAAAATTCATGCTACATTTCATACAATTTTATGTACTATTTGGAATTTTATGTACATTTACATTTTTTGCCATGGCTGTCATTAGAATCGCCGCCATCTTGAAACCATCCAAGATGGCGGATATTTGGCGACTTTTTGAATGGTTGGCGCGATTTCCCAGTTTGGCGACAAACCGCACAATGTTCTTAAGTCTTACCGAGGTCTACAGGACAGACCGTTTCAACTAGAGTTACTAAACTTGTCATAAACAAACTCTGCAGGCTGGGAATGTGCACTTCCGATATATTTTTTGGAGATTTTTAATTTAAATATTAATTTATTAACTAAATTAGTTAATTAAAATTATTAATAATTAATTAGTTAATCAATAGTATTAATTAGTTTATTATTATTATTAATAATTAATTAATTATAAATAATTTAGTTAATTTAAAATTAAGCAAAGTATTTGCGTTTTTTAGCTATAACTTTCAAAAATAATATCGCATAAAAATTATTTATTCCTTAAAATTCCAAAAATTATATTTCAATGATACCAATTTAGATGTCGTCCAATATTTTCCTTGATTTTAACAATTTTTTAAAAACATTTTAAGCATAATTTGCAATAATTTCTGTGTGTTTTCATCGTTAATATAAATAGTATTTAATTGCGTATTACTTTCTCGTATACGAAGTATACAAAGAGAAGGTATTGTAATCGTCAAAAAGTTCGAACTCGAGATTTTGACGAATCTCCACGTTTTAGACCTCCCTGAGTCCGAAAAACACAATTTTGGAGTCATGTCTGTCTGTCTGTATGTGTGTCTGTGTGTGTGTCTGTCTGTGAACACGATAACTCGAAAACTATTAGAGCTACGGGGATGAAATTTGGTATGTGGTCTTTAAACATAATTTGTAGGTTTCTATCAAATTTTGGACAAAATCCGTCAACGGGAAGTCTGTCTATTTGTATGTCCGCGGTCATGTGAACACTATAACTCAAAAACTTGAATAGCTAAATGGATAAAATTTCGTACACAAATCCGTCAAAAAGAGGCGTTCAAATTGCATATTCAATTTCCTTTAATCCGATTCTCATGCGCATGCGTATTGGTAGCAATCTGTTATTGTTGTAAATTTTATTTACAACAATAAATAATGTTTTCAAGCATCAATTGTTAACAATTTTTTTTATTGTTGTAAATCAAACCGATCTCATTATGTCAGCAGATCTTTTATTCACGCGCTTTTGCAATTGTTACGGTTGTGGTAGTATAAATTGTTTTCTTGGGAATTCAATTCCAAAGCAGAATTTTCGATTTAGTATTCATTGCATTGCCTATTTTATCGCGCCTGCTTCAAAGTAATATTTTTTTGACACGTGGCAACAGATATTTCATTTCACATTTGTTTGTTTTTTTTGTTTTACTTTCTCGTATACGAAGTATACAAAGAGAAAGTATTGTAATCGTCAAAAAAATTCGAACTCGAGATTTTGACGAATCTCCACTTAGAAAGTATACGAGAAAGTTTAGGGCAGACCACTCCCGCTGGTTTTTTATATTATTTGGTAATATCCAAAGAGTTTTACTATTTATATTTTGTGAAATCTGCAAACAAAGTCGTCCAAGATAATAAGCAGGAAATATATCGGGTAAGCTCAAACATTATGATTGCTATTTCTAATTGTTTTTATCAGCAAGTTTTAATTCAGCCAACATGACGCAGGGAGCTCCCCAAATTTTTAATGTTGGAATCGAATGCGTGCTTTATATAATGAAAAAGAAAGTGAAGTTGGCGCTGACAACGTACAGTGACATGCTAGACGACGTGGGCAGTTATGTCATGTGACTTGACTCTACTAGGGACGTTCGTGTAGACAATAAACAGAATAGGTGCAAGACGACTAAAATAACATGGCTTGGATGTTTACCACAATTCGAAGTTCAAAAATACTTTGTTAAGGGAATTATGAATATCAAATTATGCGTAAGAGACTGAATGTACATTAAACCCAATCAGTATTACCAGCATAGAAGTTTGTCAGCAAACTCCTATTTTCTGTGTTGATTTAACAAAATCTGTTGAAATCAAGTCAATGAATTTATTTAAAAACAACCATTACATAGAATAAAATGACAAATCATAGAGATTTGAAAAATAGATACCGACATTCACCTGGTAAATAATACCGAAAACGGTATTTTTTTTATTTGAAATTTTCTGTGTGACGAATTAAGTATTTTTCTTCGTAGAATATTTTATCATAATAAATGTGTATTATTTCATACGTTTTAAAGAAAATTTAGTGCACAAATATCTTTATTTCAAACAAGATACGTTGCTACAACGATATGTAAAGTCAAACCCGGGCTTTTCTTCTATTTATAAGAAAATTTATACTTTTTAATACAGCAAAACAACAATGTCTTCTTGTTATAAATAAGAATGGTTCGTTTCGATAGAATAATTGTTGAAAATAACGCTGTATATAAATGATCAAATATCTGAATAATCACACAAAAATTATCCGATTTTTTTAAATACAAAAATACCCCCAGCTAAATAAAAAAATTTTGATTATATATACATCAATATGCTTTATTTTCGAAATAAGAATGTCTGTATGTTTTTCTTAGAATTAATGTTGGAAAATTTTTACTGTTTAAATAGTATTTGAAAGATTAATATACAGCATTTAAATTTATAAATTTTATTTATAACTTAACAGTATTATATTGATTTAAGTACTTTTATAGCTCACTATTGAAGTTAAGAAGTTAATTTTACATTACTGAGCTCCCGTAATACATTTTAACATCCATTGGGCATTTCCATAGTACAAACCGATAATTTTTCTTACAGTTGAAATCTAAGCAAATATCGGAATATATGTAATCTTTGTTGAATTCCAATACAAAAATGGTTTATTTGCATCAGTACTAATATTTAGATGCTTTAAGTGGAAAGCAGGAAGTTATTCTTACCTTACAGTTTTCACAGCAGGGGCCAGCGGAACATTCGGCTTCTACTCTTAATTTGCAAGTAATTGGATCACAACACGGATCACTGCGCAGACATTCCTAAAAATATGCCAAAACAATTATTTTTGCTATTCGAGGATCTGTGATGTATATGCTATTACGAAATGTTTAAAATGTCTTTTTCGATTCTACTTCATCAATAAAATAATGAATTTAAAAATTTCGATTTGAATTGAAATGAATGATTTCATGCATTTGAATGCAATAATTTCAACATCGTTGCATATTTCTATTAAGCTTGTAACTTTCATTTAAGCTGTTTAAAGGTAGAAATTTTTAAAAAGATATTTCTAAGCTTCTCTTTTTAAAAAATAATATATAGAGAAGTACTTTCAAAATTTTTATTAAACATGGAATACAGAAGCCGGGACGGTATAACAGAATGTGTAATTACTTATAAATTTAAATAAGTAATTTGATGACTGAAAATATATTAAAATTTACCTCAATGCTGCCACAATCACATTGTTCGCCGTCTTCTATAACACCATTGCCACATGTACGGAAATCTTCCAGCTGGTAGAAAAAGAGAGAAGAGTAATATTTAATTATAAATTACAAAACTAGATTTTTAAAAACTGATAATCCGACAACAAAATGTGCAACCAGCTAGTAAATATTGAACAAATGATCTAATTTTGATATATATTTTTGTTTATACTGGAGGATATTTAAAATTCTAGATATAACATTTAAAATTTTAGTGCTTATTAACTCAACTTATATTATCCTTCGAGAAAATGTAAATGGAAAATTTTAATTCATTAGGTGAAAGAAATGGAAGAGTAACTAAGTTAATAATGGAGACTTATTTGTAATGAACATCAAAATCGAAGTATTATCCTTCGAGAAAATGTAAATGGAAAAATTTAATTCATTAGGTAAAAAAAATGGAAGAGTAACTAAGTTAATAATGGAGACTCATTTGTAATCAACATCAAAATCGAAGTTCAAAAAGAACTTCGATTCGAACTTTAATTATATTTATTTCTGTTAATATTACATAATTATGAATTAACGTGATTGTAATATTTATATAACTAATTTATCGAAATAACCATTTGATAAGAGAAATAACAGTGATGGGTTTATCCCAATTACCTGATTCGGTTTGTTAAAAAGACATATACCATGCCCGACTCGAAGTGCTCTGATGTAATCTTGAAGACTGCATGACGAAAAATGATATGGCTGGATTTTGCTTTCCCCGCTGAAAATATAAAAATTTATTCTTTCCAAAAGAAAATGCTTATTTTTATGCTTTAGAAACAGTTATTCAATTTTAAATAATAATCCATCTTGTAAGAGATTAACAAAGGATATAATTAAGAGTGAAAATCTTTCACAGTTTTCAGAATATATAACACATTATCAAAGATTTAAATACGAATTTTAAAAAAGACACTTAACATTTTGAAATGTTATAGCTCATAACATTTCTAGCCTATCATTTTAAATTTAGCAATCAAGTTGATTTTGTTAAAAATTCTTAGATGTATTTAATTGTCAGATTTCTCTATAATTATATTAATAATAAAAACACAGAAATATCGATTCATTTATACATTATTACATATATATATATATATATATACCTGACTTGTGGATCTTTACATTCAAAATGGTTAAGTTCAGCAACAGCTTAACACATACTACACCATTTATTTTTTCTTAACCCTTTTTTTAAAGCTTCTTTCAATGAGTTTTCGCACTATTTAAGTATTTTTTACTTGTAGCATTCTAAACATCAGTTTTTTCATCATTGTTTTTATTTCTAAACTGGTTTTTACTCAGTCAAATTTAATTTTATTCGATTAAGAAGTATCGTGCTTATGTGGTAAACCCAACCATGGCGCCGCGGAGATTATGGCAACCCACTTCAGATTCGCTTTGAGAATCTGTTCTGGCAGACAGAGACCAGACT
>BGPR01011197.1:0-49601 GCA_013235015.1 Araneus ventricosus
AATTATATTAAAAGAAAGAGAAGCAATCTTTTGGCGCGAAATTTTCTCTGGGCGTAATGATTAATATGTTGCCACGAAAAAGAACTGAATAGGGCATTAAAATTCTTCCCCTCACCTTTCATTTCGTATATTTTCTGGCCTTTATACTTCATCATTTGTAGTTTGCTTAGTTTTATAATTCTAAAAAGCAATTCATCCTGATATTTTGTTTTAAATGTAGGTCATTATGAAAACGATTTTTGTAAACTTCAGTTTGAAAGAAAGTTAGTAGAAATTAAGGGAGTAAATATGAAATTACAATTCATTTAACAAAAAAAGAAGTAAACTCGGATAAGAAACGAAATCATTGTTTACAATAATAAATTAACCGTATTAGATTGTAGTGTTTAGAAGAGAATTAGTTGGTATCAAATGGCTTGGAATTAGATTTGCAAAAGCAAAAATTCAATTTCTTTGAAGTTAGAGAAAACAACTTTGAGAAAATTAATTCTCAAAGTTAATTCAATACATTTAACGAATGTTTCTTAGTCTCGGATTTTTCTTCTGTGTTTGTTTTCTTCCGCGTAATTTCTTTTCAAAATCGGGTCAAAAACAGCTTGATTGATTTGTTTTGAAATATCGTTTTCTAGAAAAAATAAATGAATGAAACACTCTGTTTTAATAAAAGAGTTTCATAAATATTTAACAAGTTGTACAACTTTTTTTCCCATAATGACTTTTTTTATGGCAAGCCATGCATGAAACTAAATTTTTGATTATTGAGTTCTACTAAAATCAGTTGTTATTCAATTATCTATGTAAAATTATGTTTTAAAATATAAAGGAACGAAATTTTAATTTATGAACTCTTTACTCGAATCGTTTTCACTATTGAAGTATTGAGAACCATAATAGAAAAACCCAAAATGTTCGCTAAATTGAAATAGGTGTCATACTCAAAATGAAAACATGTTTTCTTTCAAAAACAGGATAGATCAAAATTGTTTCAGCAACCCTACACTACATTGCAGTGTTTGTCAAATGTTTCATTTCAGAGTTTATAACATGTGAGACGCCAAGCCGAGTTTAGAGAAAATAGTGAGTCGGTACACTCTGGTTCTCAACACCTCAATTAATCTTGCAACAACGAAACAGTACTTGAAATTTCAATGACAATTAATAATGCTGGAAAGTAATAGATAAATTGAAATGTTTATTATTTTTGTGAGCAATCTACTGTATAAAAAGTTCAAATCAATTATCAACATGATTAGTGAAACGGATTTTCATTATTAACATATGAACTTCTACTTTAAATTTAAAAAACGAGACCACATGCGACATACTTTTAAGACAGAAATATCTTGCAAAATTTATCATTTTCAAGGTAAATATGTGTATCTTATAATTCATAAAATATATTTTGTGTCTGTTGATCAATATGTGTACCTTATAATTCATAAAATATATTTCTTGCCTGTTGATCAATATTAGATGCGTGTACTTCATAATTCCAAAACATATTTCGTGCCTGTTGATCCATATTAGATGCGTGTACCTTATAATTCATAAAATATATTTCGCGCCTGTTGATCAATATTAGATGAAAAAATAGTAAATTCTTTTTCTGTCTGCATTTTATTGTGATTTTTTCATATGTGTGTTATTATGGATATTTATATCAAGCAAATTAATTTGACATTTTATTGCTACTATATTAGGAGTTATACACAGCTATATATTATTATCTTCCCAAACAACTTAATTTGTTTTTAATGATAAAGTAATGAAAAAATGTTTTTTTTATTAATATTTTATAAAAAGATTATATTTCGAATTATTTCAAGTTTTATGAAAATCATTGAGATTGGAACACTGTAAGTTATCATTATGATCACTTTTAAATGGAATAAAAGAAAAAAATTTCTTAAAATTATTTCTAGTTTTACTTTTAACATAGAATATGTTTTACAGATAAGTGAAAACGATAAACGAAAAAGGAAACGCGGAAATAAATAGATGAACATGATTACTTTTTGCCGTCTCACAAAAAAAGATTCTTTGTTCTGAAACATCTCGGTTAATACTAAAATTTGAATGTACTGTAAGCAAAATCTTTAACGCTAGATTTTCAATAAAGAGAGTAAATATTTTTATTGCATCCTTGGGCTCTAAATGCTATCCGTGAAAAAAATTAATGTGTACCAAAATGAAGCTGGTGAAACTATTTCTGCTTCAAAGAATAAAATATTATTCAGATTATTAACATAAGCATATCGAATCATAACAGTGTCTGCATATATCATAAAGCAAATTCTATACCTTTGTTGCAATCATCAGATGTATGTGGGGAGTCTAGGGGTAGAATTTTAAAGAATAACAGCTCAGTTAAAAAAACTAATTTCCTTTATTAAACATTAAGAGCATATTTACATATAGTTACGAGGAAATAATTAAATATACAATAAGAGTTTAAGGAAAAGGGGTTATGCCAATTTAACTTAATACTACCAGACTTAAACCTAGAGTGGGACAAAGGGGAAGGCTAAGAGCCAACGCCCCTGAGGATGGAACACCTACCGGGCAAGCGAACCTACCTCCTTACCCCTCTGATCTGCCCCGTGGAGTCGAGTGCGCTTTCTTTCTTTCACAAGAGGAAAATTTCGTAACCAACCTAGTTGAATTGTGCTGCCATCTACCGTCACAGCGGCTTACTAAATGGGCTTAATCACTCTCCTACATGTATGGATATTACATGGTTAATGAACAAATTTTCCTGACACAAAACACATCGGATGGCGTTCTGTTTTTTGAAACACGAATGCATAAGCTGTAGAAACTCGACATCATAAACATGCCAACAAGAGAGTGCCTCAACCTCTGTCATGAAGAGACATGCATATCTTCCGAGGGGAGCAAAGTTTTTGTTTCCGTATTACCATTTAAATGGTTAATTTGTTATATATGTTACGGCCAGTATGGTAAATTGGTTATTATGCATAATTACCGCGGTGTTTATGCATAATAACCGATTACCCACATTGACAGTAACATATACATCTGTCCAGGAAAGATAACGAAGAAAACAACACACAGCACAGTAGTATCAAGACACCTTATTTTAAGTATCTCCTAAGTAGCGATTGGTGTGAAAAAGTTTAATAATTAAAAGTTTTTCAGAAAAAAAACACCCGAACGAAACGTGTTCTCTCTACTGAAAAGAAAAGAAAAGTTATGAGATTTTATCAGTTTTGCGTTTTGAAAAGAAATGCATTTGTTTAAAAAACATGGGTTGATGCCATTAAATAAGCTACAAATAGACTCCGATACTTCTTATTTCGAGCATGAAAAGAGAAATAAAGATAAGGGTGCTAGAGATAATTTTTTATTTCTTATCTTACAGCTACTTTTATTAGTTGGAGACCTTTCTACTAAAGCTTCCCATGATAAGATTTGCAACAGATAAATGACCTTAAAAAGAGCCTGTGGGAGTGTTCCCAATCGACTTTCTCGTACATTTGCGCTATAAGGTACGTTTTGTGTTTAGCTTCGTACTATAGGGGAAACAATCGAGTATGCACTTAAGAGCTCTTCTCATCCCTAATTATCACGTTGTCCGATATTCTGAATGCCCTACAATATCGTGAAGATATCGTAACAATATTGTAGGGCGTTCTGTGCTATTAGGGATTGATCAATTAGTTCCAAAATTCTGATATATATTTATAATTTTTGGTTCAAGACCAGATGTGCTAAAAGTACTTTTCTAAGCAACTGACTAACCAATCCTGCACGGCCCAGAAAACGATTAATTCACTTTACAATATTTCCTATAGTTTTGGATTTGAACATTTTGATCTACAAATGTCCTAAAAAATGGCTTAAGTTCTGCTATCTTTTCTAGATCGCATTATTTAGAAATGCACTTTTTCGAAAAAGAAATAAACAGGAAAAAAGAACTTTTGTTAAATATTTTCATTTCCTCAATCTCGTTTTTAATTTACTTCATCTTCCCAAGGTTTAAGAGTTTCCCAACACTTAATTTGAATTTATATTTTCAAAAAAAAAATAAACAAAGAAGAGAAGGGAATACATTCTCATCGATTTTTCTGTCACAGCAACTCAACCGGCAGCAGGTTGTTATTACTGGAACAAAAGACAATGAAAATTGCAATTTTGGAATATTACGACAGCTAGTTTAAATAACATGTCACAAACACACCACTTCCATTCTGCAGAGTATGCGGCTATATATCAGTTTTCTCTTTGTTATTTGAACGTGTTGCTTGTTGAAATATGAGGAAGAAGGGAAATATATTACAAGTTGAACCGTTCACTACACAGAAAAGCTATTGAAAGCGAAAAAAATGTGAAACTTCCAGATGCATTCTAATTTATTTCCTTAATTAGCTGCAATGAATGAGATCTTATGAATTCATTAAGCCAGAACCTTAATTGATAGGTTCATTTGTGAAATAATAAGGAGAGGATAATAATACTTTTTTCTGCTTTTATCTTTCCGAGATAAGGGCTTATTTATGTCGTGTTTATTCATAAAATTACTGCTTACTTTAAATCATCTCTTAATGATCTGTAAGATAGACATAACGATTTTCTTCTAAAATAAATTTTAATGAAGACATTAAGAATTGCAGATGCCATAATTAAAATTGATTTAAAAGATTTGACACAGATGAAATAAAGGGAAAATATGTTCATTAAAAAAATTTGCCATAACACTTAAGAAAGCAAACATCAAAAACCTAGCGTTTCGTAACCCTAAATGCTTTGGTAGTTTCTGAATAAATTGAATGTGTTTATTAAACGTTTTATCAGCTCAGTTGTAACTTTCATCAAAATTTCTCTTTCTCTTGAGAAGTCCACAGTTATTATTCACAGTGATTTTCACAGTTAAGATATTTCACTCACATAAAAGTGTCTGACACTAAAAGTTTTTTCAGACAGTTTACTTCAGACTTGAATTCAAATAAACGAAATAAAAAGGAAAACGTAAAAGTGATATTATAATAGTTCAGTATAGAATAGTAATCATTTTGTTAAGTGAAGCTAATAGGTATGTTTCATAAGTTTACTGAAGCATCAAAACAAATCATGCTAAAAAATTTAATTAAAAACGTTTTTTAAAGACGCTTTGATTAGTGTCCCAGCAACCTCAAAAATCTTTCATTTTAATTATTTTCTACCTTTAAATCTTGAGATCAATTGTTTCTGAAACTCACTACCATGTGGCTCTTTATCAACATTTAATTTTAATTAATGGTTAACTTATATTTGAGTTCTGAAAACATTAAAATAGAATATTGTCGTCGATAATATACAACTACCCAAAATTTCAGTCACTTAACACATGAGGAATTGAGTGAAAAATCGATTACAGAAAAAGAATTAAACATGAAACAAATCAAGTTAAATAAAAGTATTTAAAAACGCTATTAACGAGTTGACACAAGGAAGGAATTTTGCGTCCTCCATCTGACGGTTTCATCAACGGATCTAAACTTTACTGAACGGCGCTAAATTAAAGGACAGTATTTTATCTACTAATTAACCATCGAATTAAAACATAGAGCCTCCACATCCACTCCATCCGAGATCTGCCGTTGCAAGCAGACGGAAACCCTCTCCTTCCGTACTGTACTGAATGAAGACCTTTAGACAGTTGATAAAAAGCTCCATCCGCCTAGGGTCAACCATCTCCAGTTTAGCGAGTAATTTTTCAAACACTGAGACTCATATCGAATCAAACTGAACTTCAGCACCATCTAAACCTTAAAGTCTACTACTTGGAGTCAGCCTAGGGTCAACCGTCTCCAGTTTATCGAGTAATTTTTCAAACACTGAAACTCAAATCGAATCAAACTGAACTTCAGCACCTTCTGAACCTTGAGGTCTACTACTTGGAGTGAGCCTAGGGTCAACCGTCTTCGGTTTATCGAGTAATTTTTCAAACACTGATACTCAAATCGAATCAAAGTAAACTTCAACACCATCTGAACCTTGAGGCCTACTACTTGGAGTCAGCCTAGGGTTAACCGTCTCCAGTTTAGCGAGTAATTTTTGAAACACTGAGACTCAAATTGAATCAAACTGAACTTCAGCATCTTCTGAACCTTGAGGCCTACGACTTGGAGTCAGCCTAGGGTCTACCGTCTCCAGTTCAACAGCTAATTGTTCAAATACTGAGAATCAAATTGACTCAAACTGCATCTCGGGAATTTGTGGTTCAGCAACCCCAATAGTCGTTAGAAGAACATTTTATGAACAAATTTGATGAAGTAATACAAAAGTGAAATAATTATATCACCTTTGACAATTGGTTCATGGATGTTTAAAACTTCATGATAAGAAAGAAAAACAACCTTCGAATTTCTAAAAATAATTAAGAAAACTCTGAAATGATCTAAATTTTTAAACTTTTTTATAGTATGTACATATAGGGGAGAGTGGGGTAAAACCGGGTAGTGGGGTAAAATAGTGGGGTAAAACTGGTTACCCTTGATTATGGTGCTATTAGTTCTCCTTTCTAGTGGACAAGTACTGAATTACACTCTATTAATCAATGAATAGGAACAGTCATGGTGGAGTGATGTTGCTGTTGAATTCACTGATTGATTTTGTGAAGGTTTGTTTGTTTTAATACCTCAACTCTCTAATGTTCGTTTGATTTTAAACCATCCTTATTTAATAATCATTACAGTTATAAAAACTATATTTAGTACAAATTGTTATACGTTTACTAAGGATATATACCTTATCAAACAATAAAGATGTAGTCCAATATTTGAGCGGCTCTATTTCATTTTTATAACGACTGCACCGGGAGCTCCAAGTAAGACCAGGACAGTCAGTAGTGATGATTCCTCCGATGAAGACGATAAAAACACACCAGACGTTCATTGTTTATATTTTAATTATGTATTTTCTAATTTAAATAAATAAGAAAGGTTAATCCAATGTAGAAACTGTCTTTGCTGGGCCCAAGAATGTTGCGGTGGCTCAGAGGATGAAAACAACTGCTTTACATGTAAATTTTGTAACTAATATTCTTAAATTGTCATACAAAATAAAAATGTCTGCTACTTTTCCTCTGAAAATCGAGTTTTCATAATTTTCCATAGTTAACATGTGTACCCTGTTTTACCCCACTAATGGGGTAAAACTGGTTATATGACTTTTTTTATAAAAATATCATTAGTAAAAAAAGTAGTAAAACTATGACTTTTCTTGAAAGACATATTGTACTCCGATAAACAATGAATATTTTAATAAAATTTGACAAACTCTGAGTAGAATAGCTTAACTGCAACAGGTCTTCGAGTCTTAGGTGCCCGGTTTTACCCAACTTTCCCCTACTATATTGGATAAGGATGCGAAAGAATATTCAGATTTCACACTTTCAGTCACTAGAAGCATTTCACTCGCTTGTGATGCACGTGAAATGTACCTGGAAAATTTAAATGAGGAATCCATTACGCCTCTTGCGGTTGTTACTCCCAGCATTAAGAACGATTCTTTTGCTGCATGAAATGATTGTTTGTTTTCTGCTTTGGATTTTCTTCCTCAATTCATTTCTAATTCTTGCGCTAGAACTTTTATTAATTTATTTGGGGTTTCTTTAATCAGATTATAAGAATTGTGTGATTTATCTAATTTGGTGTATTAGAGTAAGACTGACCAAAATTCTATAATGACGTCTTTTTTTATTTTAAATCGTTCTTTTATTATTTCATTTTTATTCCTATAAGTTATTTAATAAATATATAAACGAGCTTTTTAAAGAAACCTTTACGCCTTAAGAAGCGCAGTATGATGTTGTCTTAGATATTTATATTTGAATTTTCTCATTCCATCCTTTTAATAACTTAGGATTGACGAATGAAAACTTGAAAAACGTTTGAGTATGAAAACCGCCTTTCTCTTCGGTATCATAGCATCGGAAACATGAACAATAACTTAACTTTTTTATTAACTACTTTCTTTCGACTTCCCTTTTTTTTTTCATTCTATGTTCTTTTATTCAAACATCAAGTGAAAATGTCTTATTTTAGTGAACTTGTTTCCTATTAATTATTCAAAAACTATAACGAGGAAAGAAATTAAAAAAGTTTCCAGAATTTGTGATTTAAAATAAAATTTCTTATAATACAGTGAGAGATAAAACCAGTTACTGTAATTGCTATAATAATATTTTTAAGAAGAAAAAGAATTGCATTTCTAAAACTAACTGTAATTTTATTTTCTTTCAGACTTTTAGTAATTAGGTAAAGGAAAAGAACCCACACCAACCCGGCCTACTCTAAAGGGTGTTAGGCCCTTAGTGGGACGGTGGGGGATAATAATAATTAAACAGAGAAAAAAGAGAGACTGCCGTTAGCACGAAAGGGAACAGCCCCCAGTCTCCGGGGAGAAGAAGAGCTGGGTGGATTTAGGAAACATAAAAATATTGCTGAATCAAAGCTTTTACATTTGTCTTTTAATAGAAAGATATAATTCTCCTGTTTTTATCAAAACTATCATGTAAAATTGCGAGGTTTACAATGAACCCCCAGACATGCCATGTTTATCAGATTTTAATCAATCAAATAACGCGTTTTATATTTTATTGTATTAAAATATTGAAGCATTTTCAAGATTTTAGATGTTAAATAAATAACTATTCTTCAGAAACTGTGCAAAATTAAAAATTAAAAAATAACTTACAGAAAAAATTTTCGCAGGTATTCAAACTACCCAATATTGAAAAATCTTTATTCAGCTAGACATTTCAATTACTTCTTTTCCGGCAGATGGCGGCACGAAGATGACACCTGTCATCAAACTGTATCAAAGTGCGTAAATATCGGCAAAGTAAAGTTTTAAATATTCAAGAAATTCGAATCAATAAATCCGAAAAATAAATTTAATTAATTAGAAAAAAATTTAGAAACAGTTAAATATTGAATTGCCAATTTTTTTTTTTTAAATAGTGAAAGAGGAATAATTAAGAAATATGTTTTGCTATTTTTTTTACTGTTTTTTCATCAGGCTTGTTCTTCTACCTTTGTCATGGTAGGAATAAAGTGTAGTAAGTTACAGAAAATTCTTTAAAAAACTTATTTTTTTAAATACTTTTATTTCTTTGAAGTTGATACCAAGAAATAAAAAATGAGGCAATAGATTCAAATTTGGAACAAATACAGGCACTTTTTTAATCCGGACAGTAAGTAAAAAAGTGGAATGTTCCGGCTTATTCATCTCGTCTGGTTGATTTATATTGAAAGGAATTGCATTTAAATATTAAAAATCTTTACTCACATGAAGCCTTGAGAAAAAGTTTCTTTTTTTATTTTCAGGAGTTTTTATTCATAACTATATTATTTGAAAATAAAATTGCTACTGTTATGAAGGTTCTTTCATTTCTATTCGTAATATATTGCAAAACAAGTCGAAAAGCTTCAAAAGTTATTGAAAACACCAGAGGAAATTTGTTTCGTTGGTGTTACAAGAAAACGAAGTCCATTAAAATGAGTTCCAATTAGATTCAAACAATTCTAACAGATGGCAGCACAAACCAGGGGCATTAGTTTTGACATTTCATTTGAATCAAAAGTTAAAGCTGTCTTCGCGAAAAGATGAAGCGAGGGGCTCCACCGAATTCATATTTTTGGGGTACAAAAAATTTGCTGATGATTAAAAAATTTCATATTATTGTTACAGAAATATTCTCCTAGAATTAGTTGAAAGAATTTTTCAGATGATGAAAGTTTCAGCGATGTTGATACGGAATCGAAAGAGCACGGAGATTCTCTATTACGGAGATTCACGGAGAGAAAGAAGTGGATAATTCGGAATGGTTTTCATCGAAAGAAAGACGTACAGTGGAGGAAACCAAATTTTAGGCAGAGTACTTGTACTCGTTGTCATAATGTTGTGTCGCGCTTACCTGGAACAAAAGGGCCAGCGAAAGATGTGACAATCCCTGTGAAGAGTTGGGAGTTATTCATGCATGATAACATGATAATTGAAAATTAATAGTTAATTGAAAAGTGCACAAATATATTTATCGAGAAGAGAAGAAAAGAAAAAGATCTCTATTAGAACAAGATATTTTACGATATCTCCACGACGCTGCTACAATATTCTGAAGGCCGCACAACCTCGTGAAAATATTGTATGAATATTGTCGAGCCTGTTGTGCTAATAGGGATGAAATAGAGAAAGGAAAAAAGATAAAATAAAAAATATATTCAAAGAATTATGATACGCGCTTAAATTTAAACAACATGTGGAAACTTCTAGAACTTTCTTAAATGAATAATTTTACACAATGTTGGCAGTAAATTTTTAATAACTTACAGAAAACTAATTAAATAAAGAAGCATAAAGTTTTTTAACCCGTGCATCAAATTTTTTGTAATTTTGAAGCAAGGAAACTGAAGAAGTTTCTTTCTTTTTTTAATGTGGCAATATAATTAATTACATTTTTTTTCTTGTTAATAAATTATCACTGCTTCATTGACCTGTTTTATCCTATTTTTTTCCAGTTTCCGATGTTTGATATCATTCAGATCACTACTCCAACACAACAAATATTTAATTTTAAAAATAAGGAATAATATTTTTTCTCGCGGCGCCATCTATGGTTAAAATCCACATATTCTGCAGTAATAAAATTTTAATAAAAAGATATTATAATTTTTATTATAATTATAATATAGTAATTTTTATAATTTTTTTTTCATATTTTATAGTAAATTTTGTGAAAAAAATTTATTATAAATAGTAATTAAATATTATAAATTTTTGTTCAGCTACTGAAATCTTTTTAAATTAAAAATTCCAATGAAATAGTATGCATTTCAAGTGGGTATTTAAAACAACTGTAGCAAAATTGCGAGCTGTAAAAAAATCTTGGCTTATACATATTTATATCGACGAGGGATGCGAAAAATCACAGTTCATATTAAGTCCGTATTGAAAATTATTTGCCAGCGATGTTATTCAATAAGGTTCGAAAAAATTATCAAAAAAAATTATTATTTTTAATTTAATTATTATTACGAGATTTCATTATGTACAGTTATAAACAAATAACCAGTATTAAGGAATTTTAGTTTTTGTTTAAGATTGTTGGTGTATTATTACGAAATTTTACTTTTAAAATGTATGGAATCACTTCGTGCTATTAGGGATGAGAAAAACCTACTGCTTTCAATCGAAAACAGGTTATTTTTGTTTCGGTTATTCTTTTGTCCCGGTTATAGCCGGTTATATTTTTTAAATCTAATAACCGGGTAAAAAAGCCTGCTGCAAAATCAACTATAAGAAGATAGGCTGAAATGATATAAAATAGTGATAGTCAAGCTTTCAAATGACTCGATCAGTTTTAGTAGCAGAAGAGTGGGACATTTTCTTTAAAATTTTAGTGTCCCAAAGCTATTTAACTAAGTATGATAAATAGTAAATAATAGGGACTGTATAAAAATTTAGACATAGTTATTTTTAAAGCATTATACTCATTGACTCAAACAACAACAAAATATGATTATTCACGTCTGTATCATCTAATTTCTTTATATCAAACCGGATTCGACAAATAAATATTTATTTGCACAACACATTAACTTAAATACGGACATAAAACGCATTACGAATAAGAATACAGACGAAGAACTGTTGCTAGAACACATTTAACAAAATTCTGGAAGAACATTATAAAAAAGTTTAAAGCAAATGGTTGATGATTTATATAAGGAACACCATATTCTGAACTCTGAACTGATTCAGACTATTCTTTTTCGTTATCGCTGTACTAGTTGTTGTACCTATGGCTCGAAAACCGACGACGGTACAGGTTCTGCATACTGTTGCTTCGATGAAGAGAACAAAATTTCATCAATATGGATGGGCAAACTTTCCAAGGAAAATAATGTGTTCCAAGCGAAACTCCTTGCCATCTTACAGGCTATTAAACATCACGAGAATGCTTCAAACCGAGTAAATATTTGGTCGGACAGCCTTTCTAGCCTTCAGGCCATACAAAATCCCACATCTCAATATCCAATAGTAAGAAAGATTCAGCTCCAACTCCAAGAACGAAATAACATCAATATCGGCTGGATCAAGGCACATACTGGTCATATGGGGAATGAGTCAGCAGACGCCCTGGCTAAAAGAGCTATAATCGAGAGGACAAATTTGGAAATTCTAAAACCCATAAGTCATCTTAAAAATATCTTAAACAAGGAGCTATTACAAGAATGGAAAAAGGAATGGGACAAAGGAGCAGTCGGTAGACAAGTTCACAAAATCATTCCTGTCCCTTCCTTTAAATTACATAACTGGTCCCGTTACGAAATTATGTTCTTCTCAGAACACGGACCTTTTACATCATATCTAAAAAGATTCAACCTACGAAACTCCGACCTCTGCAGCTTCGGAGAGATTGGGACACCATTCCATTTCGCCACTTCATGCATTCTAACTGAGAGCTGGCACTTCAAAAAGCCAAGCGACTCCAACATCTTACAATGGAAATTGGGTATCCTTAAAAGCACAGGCTCCAGGACCAGATTGAAACAACTACTGGACTTTATAATAGACAACGACGTTCTAATAAATGGACCCTCATCATCATAACCAATAATAGTTCATTGAAGCATATCACTCATATTCTTTGTATAAACGCTTTATAGGTCATTCAAATGATTCACGAGTTCTACAACCTGGTATATTTTGTAAATAGCCTTTCATCTTTTAACTTCTAAACGATTCATTTGTGTCATTCAGATGATTCACGAGTTCTTCATGTTGTGTATATTTTGTAAATAGCCCTTTAACTTTTTACTTCATCATGTCAATTATACCACTCCATCACGTCAATTATTTTACTCCAATATTAAAACATTTAATTGTTGCATTTAACGGTTTCTATCTTTGAGTGCAACTAACCCAGTAAGCAGCGATCGCAGGTTTGTAAATGAAAAATTATTTTACGCAATTGTCAATAGAAACTTTTCTTTATATGTAAATATTACCTTATATTTCTTCCATTAGCATTGTATTTTCTAATATATATTTCAACATTTTTAAATGCACTTGGTTTCCCATAAAATGCATGTTCAGTGAAGCACTTCCAGTACAACCTCTGTAACTGTTCTGTCTAAATATTATTACCATTACTGTAATTATCAAACAATTTATTAGCTACAATTATATCTTAATTATCAAGGAAATGGGATAGGCCTGTTATTCCCAATTGGTCTGGCCTCCTCTTGGAAAGGGGCATTGACCCCTTTCCTTATTTTAGAGCTTACTTTCAATAATCATCGAGGTAACGGAGCACCGGTGTATACTGTTCTTATCAAGATGGTTTTAACCAACTACAGTCATTTAAAAAAATTTCCAACTGTAATTATATTGAAATAATAATGCAAATTCTAGTAATTGCAAAAATGTAAATGTCACATTATTGTAATCAGAAATCTTTCTTCATTAATGTTCTCTTAATGCCGACAACGCGCATCATGTATACACATAACCAAGAACGGGTATGAATTCTGTTGGAGACCCGCATCTAGCCACAGCTATGTACCTCATCTGTTAAAATATCTTTTTATTGTAATATCTAATAGTTACTTTGATTTCTGTAACCATGCTTCTTTAATAAAGTTCTCGGGGGACGGCTTTCTGGGGCGGGGCCTTGTGTGCCCAGTGGGGGGGATTGGTTGATCTCTTTTTTCTACGGGCAGCCACTCAAACTGCGAAAAGAGATCGCACGATCTCAAAAGCGGGGCTGTCGGTAGCGTCAATGTCATTGTGTCGCAATCACTAGTACGGAAATCTTATAACACGTGCGGCGCAAGGGTAGCGCAATGCTCCATTTGCTTGAAAATTTCTTTTGGGAGGAAAAAAAAACATTTAAAACATTAAAAAACATTTGCAAGCCGGATTTATCATTTATAGCCAAAAGAATATTTTTCTTTAGTTGGAAGTTCAGTGGATTCTGAAAGATTAGTATCATCGTTGAACTATGTTGTTACCGATGAGAGGTGTCGAGTCACGGATCAACACATCGCTGAAAGAGCCTTATGAACAGTTAAATATCGGCCTAGGAATTCATTTCCTGTAGAAACAATATTAATAAAAAAATTTGTCTACAAACAGTGTTTGTTTCTTATTTAAAAAAAACCGAAAACCGGTTATTTAAAAACCCGGTTTTTCGAGCGGTTAAAACCACCAGAACCTGAAAAAAACCCTCAATAACCGAAAACTGGTTATTTTTGTAATAACCGCCATCCCTAGTGCTCATGTGACATACGTCCAGTGTGCCGCTGCAATTAATTTTGGAATCTATTCGTTTTACAGGAGGAAACAGGATGTCACGTCACAGAACACATAAGACAATATATAGTCAGACGTTTGGTGACATGCGCAGCTACATTTGTCATATGATCAGACGCTTGGTGATATGCGTAGCTATATTTGTCATGTGACTGCACAGCCACGTGATTGATCTCATTACCATCAGTTTTTAAATATTTTCTTTTGTTCTTTACTTTCCTTTTAAATGTGATTTAGATTAATATAGTTTAATTTTCTTCCAACGAGTAAGTTATTACAGAGGCTACTTATATATGAAAATGAAAGAAGACTTTGGTAAGAAAACGTCTCGACCATATTGTCCTTGATTCTTTCTTTGGGATAAAATTTAGCATAAATCACCAGAAATATTTTTTGCTGCTCTGGTAACAATAACTCTACATCAATTTTACATAGTTCAATTCCAGGTGCATCATCTGATTACCTCCAGTCTATTTAGATTATTTGTAGTTTCAACCAATAACCTTTGATAATGGACGAGTTTTCTGTTTTTTTATTTACATTAAAAACCTTGACTTTATTTGTATTACTTTTGGACTTCCGCTTTGAAGATTCCATTGACTTAACATTACACTGGAATCAGGTAGTTAAGGCATTTTAATGCAAATAAACAAAACAGAAAACTCGTCTATAGAACTCAGTATGCTAACCACAATGCTTTTCTAAATGCTTCAAAAGCACAGTTAATGGGCGAGTTTTCTGTTCTAGGTTAGGAGTACAACGAGTAGCAGCATGTGAAATAACTGGCGCAGATCTGCCTGGACCTCTCTACTTGACGTATAGGAGACAAAGCGCGGATAATACTTTTCACGTGTGCCGTTTATCGAACAGTCCATCTAGAGCTAGTTTCATTCCTGTCTACAGAAACATTCAAGCAGACATTACGAAAATTTTGGGCAAAGAGAGGAAGTACTACTCTGTGTATTGAGGTTCTATTGGAAGGTGTTCTACTCTGTATACTGTACGAACTTTACCGGAAGACCGAATGTTTTGAAATCATTGGACTGGGATTTCATAAAAAGAGAATGCACTTTATATATAATGAAAATTGATTGGTTATTTAGCCCTCCATTAGCCCTATGGAATGGTGAGTTTTGGGAAAGAATGTTACGGTGAGCCAAGAAACTTCTTCGAAAGTGTTTGGGCAGAGCCTGTGTCACATATGAAGAAATGTTGACTTTGCTCAGTGACCGTCAGGCTACCATAAATGGGCGATCCTTAACATATTTGCCAGGAGACCCCCAACGAATTAAAACCTCTTCTCACTTTATTCAAGATTTAGGGGTTTATTCTGGTATTTCCGGTTGGGTTGGGTTCCGCACGTTAACAACGGAACCCAACCGGGGGTACCAGAACAGACCCCTTAAAGGAACGAGAAACCATCGATTTGTACATAATTTACTTTCAGCACTAACTCAAACCCTTGAGTTACTTTCATACATTACGGCTAAATTTACGAAAGCGTTTCTGTGAGGAATATCTTGGAGAATTGGCGAGAAGTCAAAAAGCAAGCCAATTGTCCTAGTGGAGTCAAAGAGCCCAAACAGAATAAATTGGCCTTTGGCTCAGGTGATTGAATGATTTCCTGGCAAGGAAAAAGTGGAACGTGCTGCAAAACTGCCATTATCCAATGGTGAAATCATACGACATGTTCAACGAATTTATCCCAGAGAGAATAGTTCTTTTGATAAACTCCGTGAAGTGACTCGGGCAAAATGGCTGCACCAGAGCCTCGACCTAGTCATTCCGATGTTCCGAACAATAAAGTATCTCAGAAAACGGAGACCGGAAACTAGCGGTGCCGATGTACCAGAGGAAGCAATAGTTATTCGGTGTGGTCGCCGAATGAACTTGTGAGTTACTAATGAGTTAACTTTCTTCTATTTTTTTCAGTTTTCATTTTGTATTGCGGGTAAATTTTTTCTCTAGTAACACAAAAAGTGGGAGTATGTTATGTGCTAACGTAAAAATAGGCGAGATTGTTACAATCATCTGTCCTTTTTCAGCAGAAGATTTTACTGTTTGAAATCATTATCGCAAAAGGATCCGAGGACATTAGAGAGAGAACACCTTTATTTTATTTAGAATTGAAGCTAAATGTTTTAAAGGGCTGAAACTACGTTTTGAGAAAAATAGAGTTTTTATGTTGTATTTTAAAACGAACCTGCAGTTAATTATTCTATTTCTATTTTATACGGCATGATACAACAATGAAAAATATTGTTTTAACTTATGCCAAAAATTTATTAAAATTAGAGAAAGAAACTATAAGGTAACTTAGCTGATATAATTGAAAAGATAATCGTTCCGGATTTTCAGACGGTGTAACAATCATTTTTGTGTTGTTATATTTTCGGAAGTTATCAAGGAAAAATGACGAAATCTTGCTTAATTTTTAATTAATTGAAATTCTAATTAAAATTGCATTAAACGGCTCTGATGGGCCCATTTCCTCCATTTATATTAGTTTGTGCCAAATTTTGTAGCACTAGGTCCAGCGGTCTCCCCTGTAGAGCGACAACACACACAACACTCTCCTTTATTATTGGTAGAGATTTTCTCCTAAACTGGTGCACTGTTAAACACAACAGTAAAATCAGGGAAAACAAGTTAAAACCGTATCACTAGTCTGTTGGAGCATGTCTGTCCCCCCTTGCCCTTCCTGCCATTTTTTTCTACACCGCTATCAACGTCTTTCTTAGTTGAGTTCCATGCACTTGTGTATAATTCCGAACTTTGAGTAGAAGTGCTTCTTACTTATAGTTTGTGTTGCTGTTGAGAGAAATGGCTTCAAGAGGATGTTTTAATTCATTAGATTGTTTCTGTTACATTTGTGGTTACTATACAATAAAAAAAAAACTAAGAAACATTTTAGATTTTGTGGAGAAAATGTACTTCGCTTATTTTGGCATAAAAATGAAGGAAAAAGACAAGCCTTGTGTCCCGCAAAAAGTTACTTCCATTTCTGTAGGAGAATTAAGGAAATGGTTTCAAGATAAAAAAAAACAAGCTTTTCGGTTTGGTATATCAATGGTTTAGAGAGAGTTTAAAAACATACTGATGACTGCTATTTTTGTACATCCAATGTGAAAAGTTTTAATCGAAAGAATAAAAAGAAAATGTTTTATCCTAAAATTCCATCTGAAAGACTTCCTGTCCCTTATGCTTCTGGTAGAGTGGTTCCTTCCCCTCAACATATATTGGAAAATACATCTTCATATAAAATTAAGCCTTGTAAAATAATTTATTAAAACACTACCAATAAAAGGAGTAGGTTTCAAATACAGTTATGAACAGTTCTCGGGTTTATTCGGAGCAAAAATGATAAAAAGTATTTATAGAACCTGACATCAGAGAACTGATGAAAAATGAAACTTTTCAGCTCAGAATGGGAACATACCAGAGAAAAGGAAGAAATGTTTGAGACTAATAGTAACTAGCTTCCTTGGAGACCAAAGAAACTCAAACAAGAAATCCAATGGAGAAGAAATGTTAACAAATTTCAAATATTTTAATGTGTAATATGAGCTTAAAATTTCATTTCCTCCATTCAAAAAACATTTTCCAAAAGCATTTCCTTCACTCGCACCTAGATTATTTCCTTGGAAATTTAGATGAGACAAGGGTGGAGTAAAGTGAAAAATTTCATAAGGTATAAAGGAAATGGAAAGATGTTAACTGAGCAGGGTAGAATAACAGCATGATAGCCGACTGTGCAGGACGTTGAAACGAGACGATTCCCGTCAAGTCCACTAGAAGAAAAGCGGAAAAAAAAGTTTTGAGAAAAGGAGAAAAAACTTCTATATGGATTTTGCAACGTTTTTTTATGAACTAATTGATCATTTAAATCATATCAGAGCTAGGATACAAATGTAAAATATATATCTATGAGGTGATGAAAAAAAATGTCAAAATATTGATTATTTCCCTAAAAATATGAAATCGTTTCGTGTAAAATATCCTTACGTGACAAAAAAACATGCTTCATATTTGAAATCAGCAGTGAAAATAATATAAAAATCAATTATCAAACTAAAATATTTTTCAATAAGTTTTTTTTTGCAGGCCTATTTGGAAATTTATTTCATTCTATGTTTGTCTATATATTTACATTTTAGTAACAATAATTTAGTTTTATGCTTTATGATGCTCATCTAAAAATCAATTTGGAGTTTAGTTAGTTGAAATATTTAAATTGTAAAAAAAACTATTGAAGTCCAGCTTAATAAGGAAGAAACTATTCATGCATTTCAATATCTGATTGATTTGCATTTAAGAAAAATATATTGCATCAACGGCAATAAAACAAATAAAAGTCTATTGAATAAAACTCAAAGCTAACTCATTAAATTTATTTCGATTTGCTTAGAGACGGTAGTTTTTTATCGTCTGTTTGCTTTCGAATTGCATGCTATGTTTGTGTAGATTATGAAGTTAATATAAATTTATTGCGAATAAACTCTCCAAATAATTTCCACTGATGTCATAATTTTTAAGTAAATAAATTATTTTGCGAATTTTTTATTTAAAACTATTTCGAATGGACGAGTTTTCTGTTTTGTATATTTACATTAAAACCTGGACTCCCGCTTTGAAGATTTCATTGACTCAGCATTACACCGGAATTATGTAGTTACCGCATTTTAATATAAATAAAAAAACAGAAAACTCGTCCATACTTGAAGTGTTATGGTAGACTTACTGGAAAGCCCAAATAACTTGGATGTGTTCGTCCTGATTTTTTCAACCATTATGCAATACGGGTCTATTTTCGTACCCCGGTTGGGTTGGGAGTGTTTCGCCTTTCGACCGCGGGACGTTAATGGATTTTTCTCGACAGAAAGAAGGGGTCTGATTCTCGTACCTCGGTCGTTTCGAACATCTCGCTTTAAACAAGGAAGTGACGTATTTCTGCTGCGCTCGCAGCAAATCAAGCGATCGTCATGCGATATTTTTGTTTATGGTTTCAGATTTAGTTCGTGTTTTGAATCGCCAAAGGAACTATGGTGAAGCGTACATTTGCTTCCCAATTCGAAATTATGTTGGATTATTTTGAAATGTATCCACAAATTTTAAGTGCGAAAGTTGATCGCAGCTTTTCAAAAGACACCAATGGTAAGAGGTGGGAAGATTTAACTTCTGCTCTTATAAGATGCATTATAATGCACCTTTCTTGCTTTCATAAGTCCATTGTTAAGGGGTTTAAACCATTTATCTTTTACAAAATATACATTTATAATAATATTGTACATTTTAGAACATAAACTGCAGTCTTTTTTCAATATATTGATGTAATTTTACCAGTTTTCTAGAGAGAGGAAAAATAGTAAACTTATTTCCATGCCAATTATCTTAACATGAATAAATCTTATAAATTAATATTACAAACCATTTGTTTATTTTTCCAATTGAATAAGAAAATAAAACATGAAAAAAGTTATTAAATTCAGCAAGTTTTCACAACATTAAAAAAATTACATCTTTATCAAGGAACAAGAAAAATTCTTTTATTGTCAGATTTTGCAATTACTTTGTAAATATTTGACAAATTTCTTTGAATTAAAATCCAAATAAAAAAAATTGTAATGATATATACGGAATGAGGAAAGTCATTCCACACTCAATGTTAAAATGTTACCCTAATTTAATTTAATAAGAAAATATTAAGTAATTAAATCTTTAAATGTAATTGATCTTAGCTAATTATCAACTATCATTATTGACAATCTTGATAGAGTAGTAAAAGATTTAACTACTTTTAAAGATTTAATTACTTTAGATTGTCGTATTAAATTATTAGATTAAATTATTTAAATTCGATAAAAAGATTTAACTACTTTTTAAAAAATCTAAAATAATTGATAAATTCTTCTTCAGATTGGTCAAATGGATTACATTTATCCCGATAAACCCTTTGAAAACACAATTAACGCCTTAGCAGCCTCCATTTTAAACGAAAATTTGATAAGTTCTGATACCGAAACAACACTTCTCGCTAGCGAATAGCGTTTACGCCAGGTACAGAGCTGGCGAGAAATCGGAGTCCTTTTTTCGACAGAGCGAGATCCCAACCGGTTGGAAAAACGGGTACGATAATTGCACTTGTCGTTAACGGGCGCAAAAAGTGACGTCTCCCAACCCAACCGTGGTACGAGAATAGACCCGATAAACTCATACAATTTTTCTTTTTGTTTATTTACATTTAAATGCCTCAACTACGTCATTTCGGTGTAATGCTAAGTCAATGGAATCTTCAAAGCGGAAGTTCAAAAGCCTCGTCAATAAAGTCAAGGTTTTCAATGTATTGAACAAAGTAGAAAATTCGACCATAAAATATGCGTGTATGAAAGCTCAAAAATATTTAAATCTATTTTATGTTGTTCTAAACATCATAAACATATCGAAATTCCGGAGAAACCTTCTAACACTTTTTTTTTAAGAATACATCGTCATAGTCAGATTATTGCCATCTCTGTTGTATTATGCATTTCCTGTTTTCAATTATTTGT
Source organism: Araneus ventricosus (assembly GCA_013235015.1). Lineage (NCBI taxonomy): Eukaryota > Metazoa > Arthropoda > Arachnida > Araneae > Araneidae > Araneus > Araneus ventricosus. Next base: position 20,871 of record BGPR01011197.1, read on the forward strand.
TCATATTTTATCTTTTGGAAGATATTTTATCGTTTGGCAACTAGCTATTGGTTTTAGATTTAGAATTTATTTAATTGAGTTCTGAAACGTGATTTCGACTACAAACCGTTGTTATAATTGCTTTCGAATTTTGAAATACTGTTTTTGCCTGTAAATAATCGTGCTTTCGTCAATATTTATTTATATGTTGTGTGCATGAATACGGAGACAAACTTACAAACCGGACTACGTTTATAACAAAGATGAACAGAAATCTTGTGTATGTATTTCGGTGCCTTTAATCTTAGCTGCACATTATTTTTTATTCGAAATGGAACATTTTTATTTGTTGGAAAGAATCCTGAGAATCGATTATTATTTCATTATATTCTTGCACTCCTGGAGATTCATATAATAGAGGATTGCTTCTTAAAAGATTTTTCTGAATGGACGTACTTATTGGTGAAAGAAGACATTAACTTGACTATTATGTGTTACGCAAAGTGTCTTGAATCGATGTGTATATGCAGAAGTTTTGAGTGATAATGCGATACTCATCAAGAAAAGTAGTGATGCATGCGAATCTAAATGCTCTTTCTGCGATGTTAATATCGAAGAATTATTTTTGTGTACGGGAGTATATTTCTGAAATGAAATCTTAATTCTTTCAAGATTTTTCATTCGTGCAGTAGTTTGAATTGTGCACCAAGAAAATCATTGTGATATTATAAGCATTATCTTGAAGTTTCTTCTTTCGGTTTCACATTTATGTTATATCGGATAAGGTATTTTGCTATATGTAATTGTAGATAAAAGTATGAGCTTAAAAAACTAAAGAACTGGAATACTGATTGAGAATGATTCTGAATCAGTAATTGTTTTCTGTGAGGAGTGATGAAAAGGAACAAAATTATTTGATTGGTGTTTTATGGAATTCTGAAAAATACTCTATATTTCTGATCGTTTCTATGTTTTTCTAAAAATTTTTATGAAATTTAAATTATTTACCCGAGTCTGAAGGACTGTAGATTTGGCTAAAATGTCTGCTAGACATTAGCAATTTTGTGTGATATTAAAAGGTAAGAAGAGATAAAAAATTGGGTATTTTTGACTAACCTAAATGCGGTTCTTATGGTTACATATTGTAGTGAACAGTCTATAATAGGAGAAAATTTTCTGTGGATAGTTAAATGTTTGTATTATGATGCAAACAGAAACTGATGAAATATTGCATAAAAAATTGCAAATTTCTAAACACTTGTTAATTTTTAACATTGAAGTTTGACTTGTAACTGAAATAATTCCAAGGTACATTTTCACATGTATGCATTATGATTCCTAAAAGTGTAGTGATTGGAAGATTACAGTTGAGCAGTTACTACTTTCATTTGGAATTTTATTAGACTTTTACTACTGTTATTTTTTACTTTTTTATTACTGTCCTGATTGTTTTATTTGTCCTTGTGCCAAAACTTATTTGGTACATATTTACAGTTTTGTGTTAACAAGGAATGCATGTGCGTAGATAATTCGTTTATAATTCTATCAAGTTCATGGTTTTTGAAATGAAAACTAAGAAATGATATTTTTAAAATCAAATTTAATAAATCTTTAAATAATTTTTAACTTTTTTTTTCGCTGAATTTAATAACTTTGGGGAATTCTTTTTTCAGAATTTCATTATTTTTGTCTTGATTTAAATTTCTCTTGATTCCAAGGTTTCTTCCTACCTCATACACATATATTTTTTCCTTTTTGTTTCTGGATTTGCTGGATAACTATTTGAGTATAAGTGGGGGATGCTTTTGGTGATTACCTTATATTCTTAATTGTGTTTTTATTTTATCCTATTTTTTTTTTTTCCATAATGACTCTTGCCATACATAAGAGAATTTGCCAGAAAAGCCTGGACAGAAGTTTATAATCTCCATTTTGTAGCTGTATCGCTGACAAATTGTGTTGTCTTTCGTACTTGCATTTTAAACCTTGGAGTTTTTCCTTCAGCGTTCTCACGCTCCTTGAATTTTATTTGCCCTACTTGGAGCCCTAGAAAAGTACTTGATTTTTTGTTGGGTCCTTGAAAAATAAGCAAAAGGTCCATCCTGTATTTTTTGGGTTAGGGGTGAATATTAGGAAAAGTGCAAAATTGAATATGGAAAATTTCAATTTTTAAAGATTTTTAGTGAATGAAATTAATAGTGTATTTTAATTACACATTAGTAACAGATTTTTTTTAAAAATTAGGGTCAAGGGGAACATTTACCCCAATTTTTGGGGGGTTATTTTTCTGGAATATTACTGATCTGACAAATGTTGCAGATTCCATGTTTAACTTGTGCATATTACATTACCTATATAATTTATATAGGTAATATAAATATATGTAATAATTATATATGAATTATAATTAATATTAATATATATAAAATTATATTATAAAAATGTCATATTGACAATTTCAGTTTAAAAATATTTTTAGAAAATGAAATTAATTATTTCAATTATAAATCATTTACAATAGATTGAGGGGAAATAACACTTGAATAAAAACACTGAAATGAAACAAACACTTAAATCTTAAAATTTTTTTACTGTATTAGCAAATTTAGCTCTTGTATCATAAATTAAGAGATGTACAAAATTGAAGTTAAATTATAATGTTCCAACTTTTCATTAAACACTTATTGTTCTCTTTTGTTTAAAGATGGCTGAGATAATACATCAACAATATCGGACAAGTCAACTTCTGCAATGCTATCTTTTTCAGGGAAAGTAAATTTGTCTTTTCCACATTTTCTCATAAATTTTACAGTGTACTCATCAAATGCATCCTGAGAAATGATTACACCAACATAAAACCTCACACTTTTCTTTCAAGCTAATTTTATGACAACATAATCATTTTTAGCAATATTTCTGATAGCATTAGCCGGGGGATTGTCAGAATGTGACTCGGTATCAGAAAAACTATCTGAAGAATATATATCCGAGTGCTTCAATTTGCATTTCGTATCATCTTAAAATCTCTTAAGGTAAAAAGCATGAACACAGAATTGGAATTACATTATAAAACAAAGTAAAAGAGATATAGTAGAACTTGTTCAATTTGAAACTCAGGGGTAGTCAAAAATGTACATATCACCAAAAAAATATGCAATTAAAAGTACCAAGAGGAATTACTTAAATACAGTTCAAACCATCCCAAATTTCAAATTAACCAAGTTCTACTGTAAAGAATTTTAAATTAATATTTTTATGAAAAAGGATACTGTTCATAAGAACATGTCTTTTCTTAGTCATGAAATGTGAACATTAGGGTGGTCCAAAAAAGGCTTTAAAAAAAAAAAAAAACAGATTTTTATTGGTCCTACCCTCCTATTTTGTTCCATCTATGTAAAAAATTATTTTGAAGTTTCCGCTCATAATTTTAATATGTAAGGTTAGCTCCACACCCTCACAGTTCTGTGTTTTTCTATTTTATGCTATTGATGTAGAAAAAATCAAAACTCAAGGTAGGAAAAACATTCAATTTTATTTAGTTAAAATTTCTAGCATTTTGTGAGTTAAAAATAATACAAGTGACATTTAAACAGTAATGGGTGTGCTATGTGCTTGTGCCAGCACCTGCTAAACTCTGCTTTCAGCAATCGTGATACACTCGTCGGTGCTCTTCGATAACTTGCAACAAGAATTGTAGTTGGTCTTCAAAGTGTGTTATTTTCCCATTAAACTCTTTTATGAGGGCTATATCCCTTTCAGCATGATCATTAACAACCGGAATTCCTTCGATAATTTTTAGTGCTTTGTAATAATCCTCCTGATGCTCCCAGATTTGTGGATCTACGTGAAGGAACGTATCGGGTAAACTCATTCTTTTAAGTAACAAAGCAGACCGATTTGTTACAAAGTCCTCAAATTTCATGTCCATAAAATTTTTGAGCTTAATGTCGGGACGTTTTGCAAGATTATTTTTTCCATTTACTTCTTTCATAGCCTTTATCATTTGTCTTTTAATACAATGAGGCACTTGATTATCAAAAAGAGCTAAGGCCACAAGATCCTCTGATAAATACCAAAGGTGATTGGCTAGTTTTTCTCATGCAATTTTGCTAATTTCTTCATCAATATTTTTATATTGCGGTAAAGATTTCATTAAATTAAAATCATTGTATGGTGCATTTTGAGATAAAGAAGCTGTCATCCAAGCTTTTAAATACACATGTATAGCAAATATACATATCTTTTGCAATCCGTTTTTCTTCTGTTGGAGTAATGGTAAACTGGCTTTCTCGACGAATAGAACTTCTGCTTAGAGTAATTTCATCCACTTCATAACCCAAACTCCTTGCCATTTCAGAAACAACAAACACAGCCTTGCGATCTGAAACTTTTGACCTGTGTAAAGCTGCTGCCAAATATGGTGTCATAACTTTCATTCGCTTTTTGTTTCCTTTTTGCATATCAACTTCTTTTACTGTAAATGATGCTTCTTCCTGTTCAAACTCATCTGATTCATTAGAAGAAACCAACTATACAGTTGCTTCCACTTCTTCACATTTTTTTTTTTTTTTTTTCATCTCTTGAGACCTTTTGAGACTAGCATTTTTTCTGAAATCTGCCATTTTTTGCATTTTCTCAAGATGCTTGTCTACACCTAGCATTGATCCTCACCTCCCTTTCTCACGCTGAGCTGACAAGAACTCTTTATCTTGAGAAATTTTTATCATGTTCAATGCATTAGCATGTGCTATGTCAAAAATATTATTTAACTTGGAAACAAACTCACCTTCTTTACTGTTTTGTGTCAGCACGTTTCTATTTTTGTTTTTCTTCAATAACCTCCATTGTTCAAATAGTTTTTCTAGCTTTGGCTGACAATTTCTGAGTTCTTGCACAAGTATTCTGGCTTTTTGCTAAAAGTTTGTTACCTCTTCTATTGTAGTTGTTGAAGACTCAATGATACAAACTTGATCTGCATTGAGCTACCTCATAATATTATTGAAGTGTTTTGAAATTTTGTCTGATTTATTTTTTAACACATTGGAACAAAATAAGAGGGTAGGACCTAAAAAATTTTCACCTTTGAAATTTTGGACCACCCTAGTGAACATACATCTTCCTGGATGCAACTGAAACATGATAGGTCTTGTATGGCTATTTTTTTCTTTTCAATAGTATTCTAGATGATTTGATGTTTTTGCATTATATTAGGAATCTGAGGGATATCTTTTGATTTTTCTTTTAAATTTGCAATATCAGTATTTTCAATTTTATATAGTTTTACTGTTTTTTCAGTTTTCTTGAGATTTTGTAGCAAAGAATCGGTTATGTCAGTGCCTCTGGCAACCAAAGTATCAAGCCATTCGCTTAAGGGTTCCCCCAACACCATCCATAGCTCCTGTACCATAACCTGCTGCGGAAAAATTCCATGTACTTCTTTTAATGCTAGGACATAAAATTGGTAGAAATTCAGTTTCAGAAAATTTTCTGACACCGTACAGAAAGATAGATTTTTTGTACCATCATCGGCTTCTGCATGCTCATCAAGGTCTTTAGTGTTTTCTTTAAAATATAATACCCCTGTATGTAGAGATAGTTGCTTTTTTGAAGCTCCAAAGTGAGCAGCCTGAACTTCACTATAATATTTTAAAGCATAGTTTTCAGAAAAAACTGTGTAAAAGTATTTCATTTGGAGACAAATTCATTATAAGATGTTTTCTTTGATTATTTTGGTGTCCTATTATGAAAACATGTTTTAGATATACTGGAAGTACTTTGTTTAGTTCCTCTAACAAGGTTGCAGCTTTATTTTGGATAACAATCTTAGATGTTATCTTGACTTTCTTCTCTTCTCCCTTTACTTAAGTTGTTTTTTATGTTTTTTTTATCCATTTTGAATATTTTACTTCACAATTTTTGAATTCATTTGTTTGGTTGACCATTTTTAATTTTTTCTCCTTACAGTGTTGGCATATTCGAAACATACAGGTATATGATCTTTTGCAGCTTACTGTGTTGCAAATATCTTCAGTGGTACTTTCTATATTTACTCTGTACAAATGTAGCTTTTTTAAAAGCTCTTTTGTATTGCAGTGTAGTACACATAAACATGTTTCCCTGTCTTTCAAAGTTGGCTGTACCACCCAAAAAGGACGCAAACGACAAAATTGTGTATAAGACATAACAATGCCATCATTATTTATGTATTTTCTGCGCAAATGTTTTAAGCTATCCAGCAATACCCTTCTTTGCATTTTCATTCTGCCTCTTGTGATTGTATCTTTTTTGCCAGGTCACATGCGACTATGCAAATCATCTTCAAGAAATTTCTGGACTGATTTTCTTACTTCAGTCAAATTCTTCTGACTTTTGTATGCTCTTTTGAAATGCATCTTTGTTTCTAATGCTTTTTTAAAATTTTTGTAGGAAGCTAAATTTTTAAGTTGACCTATCATTTGATAATTTTTTATAATTTTATTTGAAACCATTGTAGCAAATAACCTTTTTTTTTTCTTTTTTTTTCTTTTTTGAAAACTTTTATTTTGTTCTAGACCTAACATAAAAGCAAAGTTAAGAAGTAAATTCCTCCTTATTTCTGGTGACATCTTTTTTCTACCAATTAGTTTGCGTACTTTTGTGGCAGGGGACAATGAACATTTTGATTTATCCTTGGATTTTAAGCGATAATTTTCTTTCCTTAAACTTTCAATTTTCCTAGCTTGAAGAGATTTAGCAATCATAGATTGCAATTTGTACCTCAAAGAACTATAAGTGCGTTTTGCTACTTTTCTACCAGACCGAATCCGTGGAGACCCTCTGCTCCCAACGCGTGTTTCTTCAGCTTCAGGTGTTTCTTTAGCTTGCTGCAAGTACTTTTGCTTTCTATGATTACGTGAATCTTTTTTCCATTGTTTTCGTCGAATGCGTTGTTGTTTATTGGAAAGGTTGCTTATACTTTTAATTACACCCTTGTCCCTCATTTTTTATTTATACTCTGTCTTTTTCTCTTTTCTGAGCTTTCTCCTCTTCTGACATGTTTTCTCTACATTTCCTGACACTGTCACAACAATCTTGTCGCCTTTTCTCCATTTCTTTAGGTGTAATTTTTTTCGCTTTATTTCTTGAGCTTTTCTTTTAATTTATCCATACTTTTGTAAAAAGTATTAACTGAAAGTAAATACTTACACTAGCTTTTATGTTTAAAAAGAGGGAAGAATTATTATTTAGAATAAATTAATATTTGTACAGCCTGTGTAATTTTTTAACATAAATAATAAAATTAGTAACTCGTTACTTAAAGGTGAAAAATTCTATTTCATGTAAACAGATAGGTTAATAATTTTTAAAATCAAAATAAAATAAAATCATTCTCAAAACAGGCTTAAAAAACGAAACTAATTGAGGACAATCAGAATTTGGAAAGAGGGTATGTGTGCACCACAAAATCATTTAATAAATTGCATATTTAAAAGCTAAGTTATATTTTTGGAACAGTCTCTACGAACGAAGATCCAGAAATCGATGTAAGAGAAAGAAAAAAAAAGGACACTAATTTGTTTGGAAACTCATTTTGGAGAGAAAATAATGTTTTTGAAACAGATTTTAAGAAATTAAAATGATTTAAAAACATCGGAAAGTTTGGCAGCTATAGCGATGCATTTAAACTCATTTTCCATGGCAGAAGTCAACTGTAGAATCACATAACATGAAAAACTAACTGTGGAAAAACATCGGTAACACAAGCATCAGTTCTGTAACAAATGGTTTCTATTTCAATATTACAGATCTGACGAATTTCCTGTATTATGTTAGCTAAACATCGCTAATTCAAGATTCGAAACCTAAAAGCCATTATTATATTCATGACAAATTCTTTTTTATCATACAAAAATAAACAAAAAAATTAAATAATTTTGCGTTTTAATTTGCATTACCAACCTGATCTTTCATTTGGTAGATACAGAAAAATAAAGATTGAAAAAAATCTTACCTGTAATTCTATGCAACTGAAGTCGGAACTTTCAACTGGAACTTGCATGTCACACAAAGGGGTTCCATCCCACGCAATCAGTTGGTGCCAATTTAAATATTTTGACAGGAAATAACATTCTGGAATTCGGCATTACCGATTTGATGCGAAAACTTGGGACAAGTGTATATTACGTTTTTTTTCGATGTACATTTATATTTTCTATAACATGGGAGTCAATATTTATAAATAAACATAAAATACATTGTTTCTGTCGATACTTGTTTTTGCCGCAGTGTTTTATAATGCACAAGATTTTTTTTAAAGATCGCGATTCGTACCTGGGACACGTTACCGATCTGATTTGGAAGCAATAAAAAAACTCCCTTGTCATAAATTAAAGTAAAACTTGAAAATTTTGTCATGGATTGAATGTATAATGAAGTTTATTATATGAAAAAGAATATTTCTTTGGTTTTTAATTGGAAGTGTTTCAGAAATTTATCTGGGACACAAATTGGCACTTTTCCTAATATTCACCCTTAGAAGAGAAGACCACTTTGTTACTTGATTTTGTCTTGAGAATTCCACCACCAGAAAAAGGGTATTTTTATGGGAAATTGCTGTTAATCATCATCTCTTCTCTTTGTGTATTCAAAGACAGCTTAATTTTATAATACAGTTAAAATTACGGAAGGTATTTCTCGGTCGAGTAAATTAGTCCTGCAATTATCCCAATGGGCCGTTCCACCGTCACGTGTGGGACAATTACCCTAATTTCCTCAAAATATTGTTATAGAGCTTAAGATATTTCATTAACAGGAATAAGCATATTTTTTAAAGTTTACATTTAATTCAAAGCTATTTCAGGAATGGATTCAGTAACCAAAATGGCTTTTTTCTGTTAAAAAAAATTAGTTTATCTGTGTCATGTGCAGAACATCTGAAGTCAACCTCTTGTAATTTGCTGTATGAACCAGATAACATTACTGCTCTATTAATATTGCAAAACGAAAAATACGTTTTTTTATGCTAAGGGCTCAATCTAAATGAAACATGCTTAATTTGTTGAGAAATAATAATTTAAACTATTTAAAAAAATTATGTGTAGTGTCACGTCTGAGACATTTGGGTCATTCTCTGGAAAAGGGGGTATTTCACTGATTAATATTACAATTTTATAAAATATGAATATATGTAATTTTTATTTCACATATATCTTTAAAATGTGATTTTATACAGGTAATATCACTGGCAATTCATAATTCCTAAAAATTGATATTATATACAGATTTTTAAAAATTCTCATGCCAGGGGAATGATACAGCCAATTTCAAAATACAGAACGTAAAATAATTCAGCATTTTAACAATCATAAATTATTCAACATCTTTTTTACTATTTCAAAATTAGATTAATCTTTTAGAAATAAATAATCAACTATAAGATAATGAAAGAAATGACATATGAATTATATGAACATGAATTTATTCAGACAAAAGTTTTAGTTAGAAAAAACAATGTTTAAGTACAAGAAATATTTTTCATTTTTAAATTTATATCACATAAATTGTCTATGATAAAATATCTGGAAGTAATTGGACTAGGAGGACTTTTAATAAGACACAAAATTCCATCCTTTGGTACTTCCTGGATATCGGGTATATTTGGCCAATAGAATCGGCTTCCACTTCTTAGCATGAAGTTTAAGGTTGTCATCATTTATTTCTTCAATTAAACCTGTTAAAAAATTTTTTACTATAAGTAACATGGTAAAATAAGATACTTTGGTGATGTTAAATAAAAATTAAATTTGCAAACTCACCTGGAAACCAATTTTCATCATACACAACTGCAACCCAAGCTCCTACAATAATAGGTTCACTTTCTAAATCAGGAGTTGATGCTTGAGAATCTTTTACAATCATTAGTATTCTTAAAACGGGGAGATAATTCTACAAATGATGATTCTGAACTGTAATGGAGGCATTTTTCACATGTACAGCTTAAGTAACACAGTTGAAGTTGAGCATTTTTAAATTTATTCCAAGTGAGCTGTTGCAATTTCATTAGATTTGGAATAGATGGAATCGTTTTACCCTTTGGCTTTAAGTCATCTATGATATTACTATCTGCCTCAGATATTTCAAAAAACTGAACTTTTAAGTTGCAGCAGATAAACATTGAAAGAGGGTTTTTGCATTATTGATATCTGAGCCACAGGCTATGATTTCATCTGCTGTTTGCTAAACTGTGCCTCCGATTCCATCTGCTGGGCCTTTTCCATGGCCACTTTCAGCGAAATTCCAGGTCATAGTCTTGAAGTTAAATTTTTGTGCAAATAATGTTAGTAGGAAAATTTGTTCTGTTACGATATTGGGTAGTTGGCCCATCACTTTGAAAATGAATCTTCTCAACATCAGGATACTTCCTTTTTATTAATTTTATAATTGGTAAAATATGTGCCCAAACAGCAGATGCATCATGCCTTAATATGTCGGAGATAGTACAAAAAGATATTATTTCTTCTTGTAAAGTAGACTGACTTGTTTTGAGGCACCAAAATGAGCACTCTGTACCTCTGGTGCGTACTTGCAAAGATAGTTTTCTGTGAAGTCTATTACGACTAAAAACTTCACTTGGATTAAGTGATGTTCTTAAAGCTTTCATGTATTTAAATTGGTGCTGATAATTGTATCTGTGTTTTAAGAAAATATTCAATTGAGTCTGAGCTTGATTGATCAAATCTTCTACAGATGCAACTATTTTCTCCTTAGCAGTAAATTTTACTCTTATTATTTTATCTTTAATTTTTCTATCCTCTGTTTTCACTGTCTATTGGTTATAAAATGTTTCTTCCTTTTTTTATCTTGTTCAGCTGTAATGGATAGTATTTTTATTTTTGCAACGACTACATTCACGATACATACAAGCCTTGAATGATGTATCGCAACAGACTGTTGCACTTGCATCATGTGAATTATTTTGATGTAATAACTTCAGAAAGTGCAATTTATCAACCAAATATTGGAAATTGGCATGTTTTATGCATAAACAAGTATCCCTGTCGCCTACATTCGCTTTAATAACATAAAAAGGTCGTACCTTACAAAATGTAGTATAGCTAATGCACTTATGTTTTTTTATATATTTCGTGTACAAATTTCTTAAACTGTCAGAAAGATACCTTTTCTTTTTCTTTTTTTTTGTTTACCCTTTGTAATAGAATCTTTTTTCCTGGGACACATAACGCTATTTTCATTATCTTCTAAAAACATTTGACACTTTTCTTTATGTTTTCATTAACAGAATTTTTCGTCTTCAGTCATTCATAATGTAGTGAGTGTGAAACCCTCTTTTTATTGGAAACATACCTTTTATACTTGAGAATTTCTTTACTTGCTGCAAGTAATTTATATTTTTTCAAAATTTTACCTGATAAAATCATATGATATATTTGTTTTGTCTTGTCAGATGTCAAAATCTTATAGCTGGATGTTAGATCTTCAGATACCACCTCTCCAAACATTAATTTCTTCTTAATTACTTGTGAAAACTTATTTGAATGCCTCGAGTAATATTGAGTTTTAGATTTTGGGGTCATATCTTCTGGTTTCTTTTTACTTTCGTCGTTTAATCTTTGATTTCGTTTTTTGTACTTTTCTAGTTTCTTATTAAGCATCTTCACCTGATCTTCCATTTGCCTACATTTTCTGAAAAGTAAACTCCTATCTCGTCTAACTTTCTTTCGCCCAGATAATTTTCTGGTTACAATTAATGTGTTTAAACATGGATTAGATGAAGAAGTAGAGAGGCGTGAACATGCTGAGTTTGAATCTGTTTATGAACTATCAACAAAAATTGATGACTGTAGTTAAGCAGAGTTACAAGAAAGTTAAAGTAGAAGTATGAGTTCAGAGTTCAGGCCGGAGTTTAAGCGACGCCATCTGTTGGCTTGAAGAAGAGTTGTTATAGTTTCTTATTCTGGAAAAACACGTATATACAACGCCCCTACTTGTTTTGTGAATAAGAAACAGTTTTTAATTCCAAGTTTGTTCAATGATGTTCAAACGCAGGACATGGTAGTGGTGTCGTCAGGATATCGGCTGTCATCTGCTTGCTTTGGCAGTATTCTAACTCTGTCATACCAGTCTCTCTGAGATGCCATATGTTATGAAATTTCACATCTATATGTTTCGTTCTTGAATGATGCTTGTTAGATTGTGACAGCTTAATGCAAGACTGATTGTCTTCATAAATTGTAACTGGTAGAGATTGTGATAAGTCCAGGTCTTTAGTTAGGTTTGTCAGCCATACGACCACTTGTGCAGTATTGGCTGCTGAAACATATTCAACTTTGGTTGACGAGAGCGCAACACAGTTTTGACATCCATTGAATTGTGCTATTACCAAGTTTGAATGCATTCCCACTGGTTGATTTTCTATCTGATTTATCATTTGCCCAATCTGCATTGCAGAAAGCAGTCAAGATTGGTTCTTTATCTATGTTGAAAATCAATTTCAATTCAGCTGTTGTTTTCAGATATCTTATTATCCGTTTCACAGCATTCCAGTCTCTCTCTGGGTTTTTCATTTCTTTTGCTTAGGATGTTGACAGCTACTGCAATATCAGGTCTTGATACTGTTGCTATATACAGTAAAACCCCTACTGCTTTTCTATACTGGGTATTGTTTGGTAGTAGAACATCTTCTTGTTCCAAATAATTTGGGTCCATGGGAATGTTAGTTGGTTTTGCTTCTTTCAGGTTAAATTTTTCTACAATTTCTTCTGGTTCAAAGTGAAATTTCCTTCTTTAGTTCTTTCAATATTTATTCCCAAGTAGTAATTTACTTCACCAATATTTCGTATTCTTCTTCTAGTTCTTTTATAATTTTTCTTGTATCTTCTTTTCCAGCAATGGGCCAATCATCGACGTATACAATAATGTACATTGGATTTCCGTTATTTGCGAATTTAAATACACATGGATTGGCTTTACTCTGTTCCTGTTCAAAACCGTATTTAATAAGCGATTCTCCAATTTTAAGATGCCAAGCTCTTGCGGCTTGTTTTAAACCATAGATGGCCTTATTTAGTTTACAAACCTTCTGTTCTTGACCTGCTTCAATGTAGCCTTCTGGTTGGGACATGTAGACTTTATCTTCTACATTTCCATGTAGGAAAGCAGTTTTAATATCAACGTGCGTAACGTTAAAATTTTTGTACGCAGCTGCAGCTAAGAAAGTTCTTATAGTAGTATATGTGACTACTGGTGCGAAGGTTTTGTCAGTCAGATCCGAATTTTTGTGAGAACCTTTTTGCAACTAGCCTTGTGTCTGGCTTTATATCTTTCGATATTGCCTTTTGAGTCATATTTGGCTTTGAATGTCCATCTACACCCGATGACCTTTTTCCCTGATGGTGGTTTTACTAATTTCCAGGTTTCATTCTTTTGAAGAGATTTCATTTCTTCTTTTATCGATTCGATCCATTTTTGTTTTTCATAAGGATTTTCCATCTTTAAGACATCATTCCAGCTTTTTGGTTCTTTAATTCGTTCAGGAATTGCAAAAAAAGGCAAATCTCTCAGGAGGTATTCCTTTTGTTTCTCTTTCTGATCTTCTGTGTTAACTGGTTTGTATTTGTGAATTACTCAATTCACATTCATCATCTTCACATATATTTACGTCGGTTCCTTCATTTATTTCTCCTTCCATTGAATGATTTTCTTCGTGTTCCAGTTCTAATTCAACTAGTTGTTGTGTTGTTTCGTCTTGATTTTGAAGTTCTTTTGCTTCTTTCTTAGCATATGGAAGAGGATTTTCAATAAATTTTACAGTTCTGCTTATCATAATTTTGTTGTCCCCTAAATAAATTCCGTAACCCTTAGATCTGTAATCGTAACCTAAAAATATTCCCTCAACTGCTTGACTATCTAGATTTCCGCATCTCCGCTTCTGTATGTAAGCATAAGCTTTGCATCCAAAAACTCTAATATGGGATAAATCTGGTTTGCGGTTTGTCCAGAGTTCGTAAGGTGTCTTCTTTTTTGCTTTTGTTGGGAGGCGGTTTTGTAAGTACATTGCTGTCATTGCTGCTTCAGCCCAAAATCTTTGAGGTAGATTTGCTTCAGAAGGAGACATCTTGTCATCTCAATGAAAGCCCGATTCTTCCGTTCTGAGGCTTCATTCTGTTGGGGTGAATACGGTACAATCAGCTGGTGAACAATTTCTTGTTCCTTTAGGAAATCTTCGATTTCTTTTCCAATATATTCTCCTCCGTTGTCACTTTTAAGGACTTGAAGCGTCCTTCCAAATTTGTTTCGTGTCATCGCAATGTATTCCTTCAATTTAGAAAGAACTTCATCCTTTTTTGAGGGAAGATATATCATGGAGTATCGAGAGTAATTATCTACAAAGGTAAGGAAATAGTATTTCCCACTTGCACTTTGTGTCGGCATTGGTCCACAGAGGTCGCTACGTACCAAATCAAGTGGATGTGTAGCTTGCTTCTTTAGGATAAGGAAATTCTGAGAGTTTATTTTTAATGCAATGAATACAGTCACCTATGTGTTGACAATTATCTAGCTGAATACCGTCGGCCAGATTTTCTTTTACAAGTTGCTTGATACAGTTGATGTTGTGGTGTCCAAGACGCTTGTGCCATAAATAAAGGCAATGATTATTACAGTTATATGCAAAATTATGATTTGAAACTTTATCTTCATGCATAATTACTTCATAAAGACTATTGTTATTTGAAATTGCTTCTAAATATACAGTTTTTTCTTTCATTACAACACATTTGTTTTTGTTAACCCTTTGAAGCACACAAACACAAATTCTTTGAATTTTTAGAAACGAAGTTATTAATTTAGATGTCTAGGACCTAAGGAGAGAAAAAATACCTTTAAAAAAATTTACAGTGTACTGCACCACGAGGGGGGGGGGGTGGTTTCACTGAAATACCACCACACACATACGACATATTCTTCTGATAAATAATTAATACTTTTAATTGGTTTTGCAACATAATTCTTCATTACTAATTTATGAAAATACTAAAACATACAATATTGACAATGAAAATTACCTACACAATCTTACAACATGAAAAAAATTATAAATTTAAGAAAAAATAAACAATTTCAATAACCAGAAAAAGGATACAAAGCACAAACATTTCACAGAAAAATTTAGACTGTACAGTATTCAGTTATGAAATTCGTATTCCAATAGTTAATATATTTTTTGATTGTTATTTTTGATGGAAGATATGGAAACATGATGCATCTTCTTTATGCATACAAAGGCCCACATTACACTTTTGGCACATCCATCAGGTTCTACGCGGCTTCTGTTTTGTACTGCACAAATCACAACGGCTTGATTTACACTTCACTGGTAAATGTTCAGCTTTATCCAGTCTTGTATCATCCGGGACATGAAATTTATGAGATTTTATCAATGTAGGTGTAGAAAGTCTTCGTTTTTTTATTCTCCCTTCTTTGCCCATAATTATGATAGACCTAATTATCTCCATTCGGAAATTTTTCATATCTTCTTCGATATTTGGAAGCATTTTGTATACTATATATGCATTTATTGTTACCATGTCTAGGAAATGGAAAAAAAGTCTTTGCCACCACTTTTTACTTTTGCGGTCTATTTCATATAGACTCTTGAAATGATCGAAATGGTTAACAAACCCCATATTTTTGTTGTAATCGCATACCGCTTTAGGGCACTGAACTTCAATTATTTCCCCATTTTTTTCTTTTTGTTTTATCACAACAGCATCTGTGCAGTCGGCCAAACATGATAGTATAGAAACACATCTTTTGTCTTTCCATTTTATACACGTTATACTGTCGTTACTGACAGCCCAGTCGAATTCTCCGCGATTGAGACTTTTATCTTCAGCGAGTTTGGCAAGATTTTTTCTCGACATGTTAATTGTCCCACAAGAAAATATTTTCTGAGCTTCTAAAAATTTAAACAAATTGTATGAGGAAAAGTAATTATCCATATATAAAATATGGTTTTTGCCACAAATAGTTTGTGTAAGGTCTCGCTCAACTCTTTCCCCTAAATTTCTTTCAACTTCCTTCGTTTTTCCAGTGTAGATTTGGAATTGAGAAGCAAATCCGCATTCGTCACAGCGCATCCATATTTTATAGCCCCTTGTTATCGGTTTTTGGGGCATATACTGTTTTAGAGTTCTTCGACCTTTAAATTTGACCATGTATTCATCACTAGCCTGGTGTTTAGTAGGTCGAAGCACACTGAGAAATTTTTCGGAAAGATCCGTAATCAATGGTCGTAATTTATGCAATTTATCAAAATCTGTATCGCCTCTTTTCTTTGCAAGGGTGTTATCATTGAGGTGCAAATTTCCCAAGATCCATGCGAATCTTTTTACGGGCATCAGGCTAGATACAAAATTATCATGAAGAATTTCGTTTGTAGACCAATAATCCCTATAACTGGATAATCTCTTCACACCCTTCGTGAGATTGATAGAAAGGAATAAAAATAACTCCTGCAAAGTTAGGGGCGAGTAAGTCTTCGCGTAGCATACAGATTGCTTTGAAAAACAATATTCTCCATCAGTTGCACAGAAAATAATGTTAAAAAAAAACTGCAATAGGCGAATGATCTTCCATGTTCAATATTTCGTCTGATGGTCCAGCTTCAGAGTCAAAATCGGGTATGCTTTTGCTTACTAATCCGCGCTTTCTCCAGCAAATTGGAATAGGATGAGAAGGACCTGGTACATTTATATCCTTAGGTTCATCATCTTTTATACTCCCTTCATCACTGTCACTTTCAATTATTTCAGAAAATGAGTACTCTTCTGTATCACTGCTTTCATTTGACACGATCGAATCTGTGTCACAAGGAAGTTCTTGAAATAAAGCTAGCGCCTCAGAAACGTCAAGTCCTTTGCAAGGCATTTAGACGTTAAATACAAGCAACAAATATACTTCACACTATGAAGAAACATAATATTTAAATTAACTATTTAAAAGATCAGAAATTTGAACTATAATAGAAACTATATTTAACATCGCCAGAATATGACTGCTCGCTAATATAAAGAGAATGCAACTGAGAGGAAAAAATTTCAACCACCCCATTCCAATAAATCTTACCCAAATATAAACTAACTCCTTATCCACAAAACACATGGCCAAAACCCCCATAAATTATCAACCACTTTACTAGATGAGTCAGATGAAAGAGATCTGTTTCACTAATGCGTTTCAAGTGGTACAGATTTTTTTGCTCTGTGTGAGCGGTTGTATAAATCTGAAACCACCTACAACGATGTCAAGTATGGAGAACTTTTCTTTAGCAATTTGATTAGAAAAAAAAATGTGTATGTTGTAAACAGCCTACGTAAAACAAATTTGGGGGGGCAATTTGGTTTTTTTTTTTGTTTTCTGCAAAAAAAAAAAAAATTGAAAGTATTGAGAAAATGCATTAAAAATGGCGCATTTTTCTTATGTTGGGGGGATGTTAAATATCGTGCTGACATCTACAGGCAATTATTAAAGTTAAAATATTATTTTTGAGCCTTTGGTTTCATTGAATGTCCACCGCGCATTTAGAAATATTTTTTTAGAAAATGGTGGTTTCATTGCCATACCACCGCGCGTCAAAGGGATAAAGTTCACAGTGAAACCTTTTTCGTTAATTTTTACTGACAATAAATTACACTCTAACTGTGGTAAATAATACGCATTTTGTAAACATATCTCATGGATACCGTCTTTCGTTATGGTTTGAAAATAAATTTTCCTAATACCTTGTGATGGAATAATTTTCCCATCTGCAACAATTATTTTTATTGAGCCCGCAGTTTCATTTAGAGAGGAAAATAAGCACTCGTCATTAATTAGGTGTTGACTAGCGCCGGAGTCGATGAAAAAAACTTTTGCTTTACTTCTAGTATCAGCATTTGCAAGAAGTTTGTGTTAAGGATCTGAAACTGAACTTTCCATTATGATGGGTGCTGAGTCAGTTAGAAAAGTAGTTGGGTTTGTTTCATTATACACTGTTGAAGAGAGCGTTGATTTATCATTTTTATTCTGGAGCTCTTCTTTTATTTTTGTTTCATAAGGATGTTTTGTTTTTCATGTATCTGTATGCATACTGATGTTCTATCACGGTTTTGGCCTTGACTTTCGTTTGGTTTTTGCGGTCCGACTTCCTTTTTAAATGGAAATCTTTTTCAGATCCATAATTTTTGTTTAACCCGTTAAAGCCGACTTTTAAATACTTTAAAAACATAGCTTTTTGTTCCATAACTTGTTTATTTAGGTCAGTTAGAATATACTATGATATTTTAAGATTTTTCAAAACGCTATTTATATGATTTTTTGGTTGGCAAGTTTTCTTGGCAATCGGCTATAGAGAGCACAAAAAAGACGAAAAAATTAAAATATAACATTATGTTATTTATTCTAAAATAAAACAATAATAGACAATGAAATATATATTAAACAAAAAAGACAATGAACAGACATAAATGTTCGAAAAAATGTATATAACCTAACCTATGATACAATATGGTACGTTTTGTGGCACTCAGGATGAAGAGGCACTTGGCATTTTTCACATCGGTAAATCGATCTTCTTCCACAATTTTTGCATCTTCCAAACTGTTTGTCGGATTTATACAACCAGTGATCTTTTCTGTCATATCTTTGTTAGTTAAATGCATTCTTTTGCAACACTAATGATAATAGTCTCATCTTACGTAAGAATTTTGCCTGGTGTCTCCATACTTTTACTTTGTTAGCAAAAACAGAATCGACACTCTCCTCTACCACCTAAATCTGCTTACACAATAAACGCCGTAAAGCTCCCTCTCTTCAAAAATAATAAATCGAAACCAATTTTTTCAGCAATAGGCCTAAGAATGTAATAATAATCATATTGCCATTGATGCATTGTCATTATCGACTTATGCATCAAAAAACGCATCGCAACTAATGCATCGATGTCTAAAAGCTTCATACATTAGATTAGATCGGTTGGCAAGATTACTTACCAACGAAAAAAATCAACGTAACATCCATATAGAAAGTTTATTTAGATACTTTACAAGCAGTCATACATCAAAAACAGACTCGGACAGTATTGGATGGTGTAGCTAGGATTAAATTAAAACGTTAAAATAAAACAGGAACCCTATGTAAATATTTAGTCTATTTAATATATATATATATGGATATCAATTATCAAATCAATTTTGGGTACTGAAAAATATAACTCAATGATTAGCTATTCTAGCAATACTCATATACCACCTACCTTTGCAGACCTGAAAAGCCTAGCTACTAAACTAAATCATTTTGCAAACAGTGGTAGTACATTGCGCTATTTCAAATAAAGAAAAACAAAGTTTTAAAAATTTTAAATAATTTTTTATTTAACAATTTTTAATATTGAAATTATTTTCTGCCACAAAAATTAGATTTTTGTATAAAAATTGATGCACAGGAATGAACATGTTTTAAACAAAACAAAAAATAAAAATTGTCGCTACACATTAGCACTGCAGGCCTAAAAATTACAACTTAGAACACTAAGTAAAAAAAAAAAAAACCTAAATTCGTTAAAGATGTAATGATCATTATTCTGTGCCACATAACAAACACGTCTTGAATTGATGAACACGATATTTCAAGTGAATTTGACTTGTATTCGCTCAAAAATGATATTTGAAGTATGTTACTTGCACACTTTCGCATTTTCATCAGACATTTTTTTAGACTTGTATCACTCATTCAGAAAATTGGAAAAGCTGAAGATGGGGAAAAAGACGTCCAGCAGAAATTGCAGCTTAAAAGATGATCATAATCTCCATAATTAGTAGTACACATTATTACGATGAAGAAAAATGCTGAAGGTATTACACATATTGCAGATCTTGTAAAAGGTGATAATCATTTATAACTCTGTAACATTGATGAAGACCAGCGTTCATGCCACCACGTAGCAGAGTTTTTTTTAAAATGAAGAAGCAATCACTGCTTTCTTTCACTCACAGCATTTTAATTCACAGATTGTTTTGGAATAGTACTGTAGAAAAAAACTTCATTTCATTTTTAGATTATTCATCACTGTGGTTTCTCATACTGTTTCCTTCAAGGAATACCAACCAAGAACAAAAAATATCTTCAGATTCAAAAATACAAAAATTATTAACGGAAAAATTAAAGCAGAGGCAAGACCCCAGAGGCCCAACCGGCCCTGGGGCCCGCAGCTGGAACAACACCAACAACTCGCTCAGCCCATCACAAAAGAAGTTCAAATCGCAACGGAAAACGATTTCAGATACAGACGCCCAAAACCTGATTACGCCAAATTCTTACGCGAAAACAAGATGGCGAAGAAATAATCCCGTTGCAAAATTTGAATTTAAAAATTAATAAAGTTGAAACCTTAATGGAAACAACAACAAAAGTTAAGACAATTACTAATTAAATCGAAAACAAAGTAAATAATTAAGAAAAATTTAGATAATTCATGAAACAGCTAAAAATTATCGTTTGAATTTCAAAAATTGTTAAAGATGCCACAAGAGAAGAAATAAACTTTGGTGGCGAAGAATTAAATTAATTAAAAATACTGACAAAACCGAAAAATGATGTGAATGCAATATTTGCAATCTAACAGACAGTTACGATAAAACAGAAAAAAAAAATTAAAAACAAGCAATTAAAGGATGTGTTTCTTACCTTTTTCCAGATGCTGTGCGAGGCGTAATAAAATTCGAAAGAAAACATAAATTGAAGTCGCCTTTTCTTCTAGAAAGCAAAGTGGCAGGAACTAAAATGGCACATTATTTTAATTGTTACACTCTTGGGAAGATAAAACAACCAAGTGGAGCCCCTGGCGCCCTCTATGAGTAGCGGGAAAAAATAAAATGTCTAGTGGCAAGTTTTCTTGCCAAGCGGCTGTAATGGGTTAAGTGATAGCGAAAATCCCTTGAATTACCGGGTTTTATACAGAACGTACAGAATTTGTCATTTTTATTTGCGTTTTGAAAGCTGGCGTCAAGTTTCGATCAGAATCTTGTTCCTTACGACGATTGTATTCATCTGTTAGTTTGTTTTTAATCAGTTCTGGAGTTTGTTCATTTTCCGGTCTAGCTTCTAGAGCCAGTATTAAAGTATCGTAGGACTTACGAACTGAAACTAATAAAAAGTGCAGCGATATGGTCGTCTTTAGTTTCTTCACCTAGGCTTTAAACTTGTCAATTAATTCAATCATTTGAGCGATGTGTTCGTTCATATTACCATCTTCTGACATTTTTGTTGCGTGTAATTTTCTTAGCAGAAATAGTTTGCTTGATAATTCGCTGTTGTTTCATATTTAATATGAATAATTTGTGAATCTTCAATACAGATATTTATAATTGCTCTAGCCTGTCTATCTTTCTTTGTATATTTCTCATGTGGTTGAGACGGCGTGTCGTCTTCAATAAGATGAAACAGATCCTCTTTAATTAGAATCATTTGCATTTTGAATTTCCATACGGAATTGTTGTTAGAATTAAGCTTAACAATTTGAGGATTGTTTTCTTTGAGAGATAGCCTTGTTTTGAAATTACAGTTTTCTAACTTAAAGAATCTTATAACGTTCTATATAACTTTGTAATTCAATTCTAATTCAGTTCAATTCAGTCTCATGATCTGTTAGAATATTAATTTTATTGTAATTTAAAAGTGTAAGTGAAAAAAATTTCACTTACCTTATTTCTCGGTAGGATGCAAAGTGCGTCTTCACAACAGATTCTAGTCATCTAAATAAAAGCCATATTATTTAATCCATTTTTGATCACCGAGTGGGAACCAGAGCACTGCCTTTTGAGAGATAATGAAATTTATTAAGCAAAGCACATCACTGCACTTACACACGAAAAGGAATACAGATACAATTAAACAGAGTTACAAGGATGTTAAAGTATAAGTCCAGAGTTCAGGCCGGAGTTTAAACGACGCCATCTGTTGGCGTGAAGAAAAGTTATAGTTTCTTATTCTGGAAAAACACATACATACAACAGAGCAGCATTCAAAGATGCTCTATTGCCTTTCTTAAATATTAAGCTGGTTTTACAGATTTCAATGGATCGCCCTAATGTAAACCAGAAATTCATTCGGAATACAAGGGAAGATAATCAGTCCGAAGAAAAACTATTATAATAAACATAGGCACATGTGGACTGCGCACTATGAATTGTGCTTTTAAAACTGTCATTACGGGAACAGACTGGTCGATTGTGGAATTTTTAAGAGCTTTGTACAATATGCTTAAAGATGTTCCTGCTCACCGAGGTTCGTATACAGAATTCTCGGGATCAAACATTTTTCCAAAGAAATTTTACTCAATCCGCTGGTTAGAAAACAGTGATATTGCTCAGCGTGCTATTGAAATTTTACTAGATGTTATGCAGTATGTAAATTCAGTGAAAGAAGACAAAAAGAAAGGCCTTCATATACAAGTTTCAAAATTGTTGCAGAGAATATTACTAACCCTCTCCTAACAGCAAAAATTGGAATTTTTTTATTTCTCTAAGATCTGAAGTTGAACCTTTTTTAAAGAGAGTATCAGACTGATGATCTAATGATTCCATTTTTCCTCACTGATATTACAACAGTAATGAAGTCTGTAATGTCAATATTTGTCATGTAATGTCAATATTTGTCATGTAATGTCAATATTTGTCATGTAATGTCAATATTTGTCAGATCTGATATTTTAAGTGCTACTTCTATAATACGTATTGACCTATGTGTGTGCAATGCGTTGATTCTGCTAAAGATCACGAATTTCAAATTATCCTAGAAGCTAGTGCTGGAATGCGTAATTGTTCTGAAGATTGCTTAAAACTTTGGCGTTGTTTTGAATTAAGAATGATGAAACGATGTTTGAAGATAAAATTCTGTATTAATCATTATATACAAAATATATACACAGTTCAGTTGAATTACCTACTAAATGTAGGCATGCGGTTTCGAATTCGTCAATGAGTAATGTGTCAATGAGTAATCAAGAGCAAATGTGTCTCCAAGGCAGAGACAATGCTCAAGTGAAGAAAGATATTTGCGGCCCGTCTGAGCGGGTAATGACAGCGGAGCAAAAAAGAATGCGTCCTGTCAGTGCGGGTGATGCGAGCCGAATCATGTGTTGATAAGTAAACAGTAAACAAACTAGTAGCGTTTGGCGCAGCTTGGCCAATTTTGGCCCTTGTGCCATAAAACCCCAATCAATCAATCAATCAAACTAGTAGCACCGCCTTGCGGACGCGCTAAAATTAAACATGCAGAGAAACAAAAAGTTACGATATGCACTAATTTCGAATTAAAACAAAGTAAATAATAGAATATAAAAGCAATAGAATAAAGCATGCAGAACACAAAAATACATAATAAAAGAAATAAATAAGCAAAAGGATGCGGAACAACCTAAATGATTCAAAGAATATATTGCCTGTGAATAAAATTGATTTAGGCTATAGCACTCGTCGAGCGTTAAGAAAAAAGAAATTGGGGGAAAAAATACCAGATTCAAGTGTATTAAAATTTCACAGGGATTGTTTCGCATCACTGAAAATTCTTGCCTCTAAACTTTTGGAAAAATCCCCCGCAGCATACCCTATAGTTAAAGCACTAAGATATTTTGATCCATCTGTGGCAGCAAATGATAATTGTAGAAAACTGCTGATTCGTAAGCTTCTTACAACCTTGGAAGAACGCAGACATATCAGCAGCTTGCTAACAGATCAGGCTGAAAAACAATTTCATCCGATTTGTTCTGAACTTCAAGAAGAATTGAAAGCATTTTCTCGCCGCACACAGCGTGTTGATCATTTTTGGAGTCACCTCTTTAAGTGATGTCCAAACACTGATGCTATTAATTCAGTTATGGAATTAGTAATGATTTTTTTCCATGGGAATTCTAATGCTGAACGAGGATTTTCAGTCAACAAAGAATGTGTTGTTGAAAACATAAAAAGAAGAAACACTCATTGCTCAAAGGTTGGTGTAGGATGCTGTAATAGATCATGGAAAAGATGTAGATAGTATAGATATGTCTTATACATTCATACAAAAATGCTCGGATCACGTTTGACTGAAGAGACAAAGAAGCGGGAAAGAGGAGAGCCAGAGAACAGAGTTCGTGAATCAAAAAAAAAAAAAAACTATTTTTAGAAAGGAAAGAATTAGAAGCAAAAATTGCAAAAGTTAAACAAAATGCTATAAAGGAAGTTGGAAGTATTAACTGAAGAAATCAACTCTTTGAATAATACAAAATTATAAATACCACAACTGGTGATGGGTAGACTAGTATCAGCTTAGTGTTCAAACATTGTACTTATATCACCATATTATTAATTAAACAAATTATTTTATTTCAAGATTTCTTTGAATAATTTTGTATTATTTGGAATTATTTAGAATATTCTTAATTATGTAGTGGTTTGTTTTTTTCTTTTCTGTGATTAACTAAAGTAAGTACTTCAGTTTTGATTTTATAGTTAAAGTTTAAATATATTTTTATATTCTCAAATGCTTAGTATAGTTTAAGTAATTATGAATGGAAAAAGTTATCTCCTTGTATGATTGAAAATTTTATTCCGTCATTTTACGTACTGTTTTGTAACAAACCTACCAAATAAGTTTTTATGCAAATTTTGAAGAAATCTAAAAAGGCATCAAGTTTAGGGATACTGAAAAAAATATTTTGAAAGATAATAAATATTAAATATTTTTTTTTTTTTTTTGTAAAACGCTTTTATTAATGCATTAAAAAAGGAAATATATATGTCAAAAATCTGGTGGTCAAAACAAAAAGCGTTTGTCGAAGGTAGAAACGCTGTAACTAAATTGAGATTGCAATCACACTTATGATATATTTTATATGGTGAATTTTTAATAACATTTCGTTTCTTATGATAATCATTATGACTTTATATCTTTCTCTTATTGTTTACAGCGCCCGCCTCACGCTTTTATGATTTTTGTTTAGACCTGCAGATTTTTGAAAATTTTAATGCATTGGTAAAAGTGTTTTTTTTATATTTATAATTTTCTAGTTTTTACATTTTAATTTATGTCATAATTCAGCATTATAAATATTTTGGGATCTTAGAATGATTTTTTTCATGAGCTAATTCCAACAATTATTTTATTGAAAAAGAGTTCTAGTAAAAATGATGAGGATTAAAAAGATATGAGGCTGGGCAAATTTTGGTGTTAGGGGGTGTGCGGGGAAATAACTTGTAGAATCAGGGAAAATTGAAGTTAGAACGGGGAAAATCAAAAAGTTCAAATTGTGGTTAGCCTTTTTGGCTTTCAACTGAAGTGTTGTTTCCTTTTTTCTTTTAAACAAAGTAGCTTTTTGCTGCTATTCTTTACGGCGAGCTTCATTAGCTTATGAATATCGTGGTCTTGCGTTGCGCAAAATGAATAATCTTTTTAGAAATTTCTGCATTAGAGAGACTACCCACTGTAGCGATGTAGTCAATTACCCTCCTTCTGGCAATTTGAGATTCTTCTTTCATATTTTCCCACAAACAATCACTGTTTGTTGAGAAACCTCTTTGAACAGAAGCATTGCCATGGGATAATATCACAATTTTTAAAACTTTAATGGCACCATTGCAGGCGCCTTCTGTAGTCAACAAGTTGAACCAAAACATATCGATACGCTCATATTGTCGATTATATTGTTACAAAGACTGTATAATATGAGGACGAGAGCAAGCATCGATTAATTGTCTTTTATCCTTATCAGCTACTATTCCTTCAACCCAATTTTTTTTCTGTCAAAATTAGGCGTAGGCGTTGACTATAAATTCGTGGTTGTCGTCCGCCACCTCGTTGAACGGGTCTTGCGTAGCGTTCTTCGAGTTCAAAAACCGTATTGCAGAATGCACTTCACAGTCGGCGGGATCGGTAATCGTCTTAAACATTTTGAACGCTCACTAACACCTGTAAACACAACACAATCCTGCTGTAATGGCGTCATTGGACAGACAATGAACCAGAGATTCGTGTGCACATGCACGGAACTGCGACACTAGCGCTGCGGTTGCGGTAAAACGAAACGGTACTTACTTTCCGGACACGCCTCGTACTTTTGCTCTGTCTCCACTCTCCTCTGAAAAACTTCAACAAAAATTCGGAGCACATCATTTTACTATATGAAATTATGCCATACAATTTTATTCACAATACCAATGTTGTTCACAAATCTATTCATTTTTTTATTAACTTCTTAAAAAGTATATTGGAGCTTCAAACAATAGGAATAAACATATCATGCCTTTGTATAGAATTTTAACCTCTGAAATAAAAAAAAATCAATTTACATCATACATAGCTTTATAAGGCTGCAAGTTCATGCAGTACATTTCTTCTTTTTTTTTACGGATAAAACTCCTTGCTATTATCACTCATATGCAGACCTAATACCCTATTTACTACATTTTCGGACCAGCTTGACAAAATTAGTAAAATAAAAGAAAATGAAATACACTACCATCAAATACCAGGATATAAATCCCAATTTACAGAATGAAAATATCAACACATTTTTGGTTTGCTGTGCATTACATGTTTTCCCTTGTGCGCACTTGGCTGATTGCCATTACATCAGGAAATAAAATAAATTCTGTACTATAGATAAATTGTTACACGATTATAGACACAAATGTTATATACAAAGAAATTTTTCCTTTCACTACAACTCTTTGATTAATTCCTTAGGTTTGGCCTAGGCTGCTCTTGTATATAAATTTTACTTACATTTACTTTCATTGTTTTATTGTCTTTTAGACTACTTATGACATAATTGTTGTTTCTCAAAATTTTTACTATCTCAAAAGGACCCTTGTATTTCTCTTGGAATACCTGTGGATGAGAAAAAATTTTTACAAATACATTGTCTCCCAGACTAAAATTTGGCACTTTACGGCCTTTGATATGCGGAGTATTGTTTTTAAAATATTGTTCCTCATTTTTTGCAAATTCATTTCTTATGGAACTCATGTTAGGTTTGATATTGCCTAGATATTTTGATTTATTGTCGGCAGTCACAGGTTCAAAAAAAGCTTTGAAGTGGTAAATTTTGTTTTCTGCCAAAGAATATTTCTGCTGGAGCAAATTTTTTGACAGAATGAATTGAATTGTTGTAATGCAATTTAAAAAATAGGAGTTTTTCAGACCATTGAAATGTACTGTCACACATGGATGCCAAGCTTTCTTTCATTGTTCGATGAGCTCGTTCTAATAAACTATTTGCCATTGTATAATAAATAGAAGATTTTCTATGTTGAATGTTTAACATGTCTAAAAATTCCACCATCTCATTAGAGATAAAATTTGTTGCATTGTCTGTAATTAAGAATTTTGGAAGACCAAAGTTAGCAAAATAATTGCTTAAGCACTTAATCATTTTTCTTGAAGTGATGTTGTTTAAAGGATAAGCTTCTAAATACATACTGTAGTGATTAATTATTGTTAAAATGAAGTTTCTGTTGTCGGTGGATCTAGGAAGTTTTCCAACAATGTCAATGGCAATGCATTGTCCTGGAGCTAAATTCCTTTTGTGAATCATTTTTGTCTTGAGTTAATTTGTCTTTTGGTTTGTTTTCTAGGCAATTTTCACAGAAATTTTTGGTGTCTAAATATATTCCTTTCCATTGATATTTATATCTTATGAATTCAGATGTTTTCTTAACTCCAAAGTGAGAAGCATGAGCTGCCACAATACAAATTTTTAGCAGAGATATAGGAATTGCAATTTATTTAATATTTTCCTTTTATTTTTGTGTGTATTTTTTATCATTCACATGCCCGAATTAACATTAAAAAATGCTGTTTACATTGTATGTTATCAGTTAAATCATTCATAATTTTACTTAAAATTGCATCCTGTTTCTGATCATTTAAAATATTTTGTATAGATAGTTTATCATTAGGCTGAAAAAGAGTGATGTTATTTACATTTAGAGAATTCTCTTCTACAACTCTAAAAAGTAAATCGGCTGGATTCAAAATGCCAGGTATATGAGTTGATGTAAATGAAAAAGTACCTAGGTACAATTAGTTACAATAACCATCGAGCTACGATTTCAGGGTTTTTTTTTTTTAAAATCAAGACTTCGATATTCAGTCAGAGGCTTAGCATCAGTTAATAGATCAAATTTTTCACCCTATAATTTGTCATGAAAATGTTTGACTGAAGCATAAATTGCTAGTAATTCTCTTCTGATTGAAGGATATCTACATTCAGCAGGTGTTAATTTTCTATAAAAAAATTCCAAAGGATAATATACATTGTCTTTTTTTCGCAATGAATACCACAAATAGCAATTTTACTTGCATCAGTGATAAAAGAAATAGTCAATTTTGGATCAAAGTTTTTTAAAGTAGGTTTTTTGAGAATGATATCCTGTACCGTGTTAAATGCATTTTGACATTCAATTGACGAAACAAATGGAGTATTCTTGTTTGTTAAATTGACCAATGGTTCAACAATTCTTGCATAATCATAAATGAAACCTCTAAAATAATATAGCATCCCCAAAAACATTTGTACCTGTTTTAAATTTTGGACTAGGAAAATTAGTTACCTTGTTTGCATTTTTGTTCTGAAGGAGAAAAACCATTAGAATTCAAATCAAAATCAAGATATGTGATTTCTGACTTGCACAATTGCAATTTTGCTGGATCAAGAGTAAGGTTAAATTTTATGAGTCT